>JAUMHR010000072.1:12722801-12756988 GCA_032361145.1 Enteromius fasciolatus | reverse complement strand
CTACCCCCACCACTTACCCCCAGTGAACAACGCCCCTTTTCAGAAAGTTTTTCAAACCAGAGGTGTGAAAAAGCACTTAAATTTTGAAATTTTCAATTTTGAAAATTCCCAGTTTATTCCCATAAATTCCCGTTAATTCTCATTAATTCCCGTTAATTCCCATGGAAAGTTTCCATCTTTGAAAATTCCGGGAATTTTGCAACCCTAGCCGCAATCAACGCCAGTAAAGCGACGCAGACGGATCCACAATGCTTTTCTGCAACGCTTGACGTCACCCATTCAAAGTCAGCGGGAAGCGTTGACGCTGACACCCCGTGTGAATCCACCGTAAGTGGGCAGTTCGATTTCACAGAAGTGTGAGAGTGACTTGGAGTTACATTGTGTTGTTTAAGTGTTCCCTTTATTTTTTTGAGCAGTGTACAGTATTAGTTGTTGTCAAAAGCAAGGGATTTCTTATATGATTTGAGTGAGTATCCTTAACTGTAATTCTTCAGACAAAAGCTCAACCTTGCTGACAGTCAAGATGTCCCCAGAACATCCAGCATATGAACCGTGGAGAATACAGTGTGCATATTTAGCACAGAAAAGCTGTGGAGAAACACCAGTATTACAGTCATATCGGTGACACTGTGGATCTTATAATTGTAGAATTGGTCAGCTTGGCTTGTTTGCACTCTATAGTTTTATAGATATAATAGCAAAGAACAAATCCAAAAGTCGTAATGAAATGCTCACTTGTCCTTCTCATCACATCATTTTGTTACCGCAAGAAATCTATGTTCACAAAGTAATTTTCAAAAATGTTGTGACTTCTTATCTTATGCTTAAATGTTGCCTTGGAGTTGTACAATAGCAGCACCTTTGCATTTTCATTAATTCACTTTAACAAGGAACGGATGGACTTGGTTTGTATGTATTTATGTAATTAATAGAAAGAAAACGGCAGGTTATTTTCAACAAGGTGTAATTTTCCTGAGACTGCAAAATGAGAGTAAAATAATATTTTATATTTTTGGTTAGTCATATTTACATATTTTATTTTGAATTGAAATGTAAGGTGTAACATAGGCTACTGGCTGATTGTTGATTAAACTTTTTATTCATGCTTCTGTCAATAAAATTCAAGTTTATTACCCCACATCTGATTCCTCAATTATGTAGATTAACTGCAGTATTTATATAGTTTACGTATTTTAACATAAATGTGTAAAAACAAAAGCAAAATCACTAGAGCTGCTTAAAGAGACACGGTTCGTGTGAAGGAATGTGCAGAGCTTCATTTGTTACTCGGTCTCCAGGGAAACGAGCGCGTGAAGCAGGAGCTTCTGTTCCTGGGTGTTTACTAGAACACTAGTTTACCGATAACCAGCAGAACACCTCATTTTCGCGTAGAATTCATATTCACTTTATAGACCTTTTGCAAATGAAACAAATGTGTCTCCGCTTGTTATTTTCTCTCTCTACAATCGGAGACAGGTGGTCTCAGTTTTGGACTGTTTAAACCAGTTTAAGTCTTATTATGACGTCTGTGGAATTTAGAACTACTCATAAGTCAAAAACCTGCGGAAACCCGGATATTATTAATCAATGGCAAATGAATGGAAGTCTCTGTCGGACGAGCCGCGCTTCGACGCCACAGAAACCAGATTCAGTGCATGGACGCCTGTTACAGATAAAACATGCAACCAACAGGTTAGGAGGAAGTGTTCTTGTTTCTTAATTTTTTTTTAAATAATGATATTTAAAAGATACATGTTTTTAAATTTATTATTGAATATATTTTTATTTTATTATGATTTAATTTTTTTTATTTATTTATTTATTTTCACATCCATTTTATATGTGTTTGTGTGTGTTATTTATTTTTACAACCACCTTTAATCTCACACAAAAAAAAAAAACATTTGCAGCTTTTTCGGGAAAGAACAACTCTCACCCTTCATTGGTTTGACCTGTGGACGGACCGACAAAGAAAAACATTTATTTGTCAGCTACTGAAAAGATGCTCCAAAACCCAGCTCAAGTAAATTCTCAATTCCTGATTTCTGATATTACACAGTTTTAACACAGGAACTACACTTTCTCAGACAAAGAATCTGTAGTTAATATATATTTTCTATTCTTTAGGTTCACCAGGGATTGTCTGGCAGAATCAGTCCCCGTCACTCGAATGGACTTCACAGCTGTGCTCCCTCGCTTTCTGTCTCTCTACATCATGTCCTTCCTCAGTCCTCGAGACATCTGCTCTGCGGCACAGGTGTGCTGGCATTGGAAGTTTCTGGCAGAGCAGGTAAGAGATTAATCAGTGCAAATGTCAAATAAATATATTAGAAACTGTACTTTTATCACACTTCTCTCTTCATTTAAACATTGTTAGTTAACGAAAGTCTTCTATAGTAAATTTTAATTTCAGAATGAATGCCGGAAATGACGTTGTTTTGTATGTGTTCATTCACCCACAATGTGTTATTCTCTAGGACTGTCTGTGGTCTCCAAAGTGTATCCGTCTAGGCTGGTTTCTTCCCTACAGCCCATCAGATCAAGAGTATGGTGCATGGAAAAGACATTATGTGGCTTGTGCTGCCAGTTTAGATATTCTAACTCCACGGGAAGCAGCGGGTGTCTATGGTACCTTGAACGAGAGTTTGACAGCACCAGAGGAGCAGCAGGATAGATGGAGAGAAGACAAAATAAGACAAACTATCAGACAGAAGGTAGCAGAGCATAAAAGTGAGTTCCAGGGTTCCAGCATTTCATACATTCCCTTAGGAAAGCATCTAATTGAGGTTAAGGAGTTTTAATTCATATAAATTATCTGGTCCTCATATTTGTGCCTGATTTTTCCACAGAAGCTGCTTTGAAGACCAGGAGGGCATGGTTAAACACCAGTAAATTGGGCACATCATTTACTGGAACCATTCACAAGCCACTTACAGCTGCTCTTGTTCAACTTGGGGTAAGACACTGACAATAAAAGTGTAATTTAATTACAATTTTAGTTACTTTAATTCAGTTTTTATTTGAAGTATTTCTAGTCCTGGTTCAAATTACAAAGAAATCAAATCACTGACTTTGTTGATGATGTGTTAGTTGCTCACCGTCATGTTGGAAGTAACATAACATTAGTCTTGTACACAAAAGTGTTTTTTGTCATGGATTTCTTTTGTAGGACAAGTGCCGACTGAAAAACTCACTCTCTAGTGTGGATATAAGAGAACCACGGCTTGATTTAAGCTTGAATAACACTCTTGGGAGCACACGTGCCACTAGTTTATTGACAACTAATAGGTCAGTATTACAGTATTAACATTGGTGAATATCTTTCTGGATTTTTCTAGATCCATCATATTTTAGTAGCCGTCCTTTTATTGATCTTCTCACAACAATATGTTGTTTTCTTTCAGTTCATTGTTCACCCAGCCAGTCAAGTCTTCCTATAGTCCTCTTCCTCATTTCCTGCTTGTGTCATCCAGTGTTCCTGGATATGAAGTAAAGCTTTGTTATTTCTCATTCACATCTATCATTGAGTTATGTCTCTTGCTGAATGACAGACAGTTGTTTATGAACTAAATGAATTGAATTCTATATTTGTAGCTGCTTCTGGCTGCGGTGCAAGCATCTGTGGTGGTTTTACCGTATGACTCACAGGGAACGACCTTAGAGGCTTTGCTTTCTCTGGCGGAAAGGGTGATCCAAGGCAGGATGGTGCAAAGTCTTGGCATTCTGGTGACAGGAAGCATAGAAGAGATCACTCTCACAGACGGTAATTTACTTGGGTAATTTAATATTGGGCCCAGTATATTTTTATAAAAATATTAACAGGAAGTTTTTGCTTGCTGGTCTGGAATAGATACATGTATGTATACATTATCTTTTATCCAGGAATGAGCGTAACTGAGAAGACACTACTGAAGCCGTGTGTGAGGGAGTTCTGGGAGAATCTGTGTGGTTGGGTAGTTCCTGCTTCAGAAGGAGGGAGTCTGAACATTTTTGCTCCCCTGGCAGCTTCAGGTAGAGTTTGTCTGTTTTGTCTCAGTGGCATTCTGGCCCAAGTATAATTTAATGTGTCCCTAATAAGGGTAATGAAAGTTCATAATTATGGTTTTGGGGGTCCCAAACAAAAGGTTGACATGCAAGCAAGTACCTTATTGTACTACCAAATGATTTGTTCAACTATTCATGTTTACAAACTCCTCCGGTGATTGGTCGATTTCATTTAAAGCAGTGTTTGTGAGCTTTTAATGCTTTTAAAAGTGGCACCTAGTGGCAAAGAATGAATTAGCATTTTCATTCAGACCAACAAGAAAAGACCAACAAATATTGAAATTGAAATATATAAAACGACTTGGTACTTGTTTTAAAAATGACTTGTTTCACTCTTTCTTTTGAGAGACAATGATTTTATTCACAGTTAACTTTCAGATTTAAAACTTTTCAGGATTTTTCATTCAATTAGAGCTGTGTTGCACACTGCATAAGAGGTCATTTACAAAAATCCATAATAGGGGCACTTTAAGTACCTTTTAAGTATCAGGAGTTTTATTGTTCAGTTGCAGGGATAGATCTGATGAGGAAGTTGTCCGTTTTGACTGGTCTGAAAGTCAGAGCTCCCACAGGAATCTGTACGGGCTCCTACCAGCACAGTGAGTTGCAGAAAAAGTCTCTTGAGAGTGGTTTATTATATTTTGAGTCAAACACATTTTAGAATAATAGTACAGTACAGTTATCAAAGCTACAAAGTAAAAAATATAGAAGTAGAATTATGTAGTAACCAAAAAGGTGCACACTGGGATACTTTTCACGTAACTAACAGTATAGAAATTGTGCATGTGTTTTTTAATAATAGAAAAATATTATTGGAGAAAAATTTTATAAATATATAAAATACAGTTTCATCAACTTATTTTATAATATATCTTCTTATATCATAAAGTCTATTTAGTCTATATAGTCTATTTATATATTTATTTTTGATTATGCAATGAATTAAGTCAAGTATCACATTTCCGTGTCTCTGCTAGTTCTCAGTGAGTGGTCTGGGTCTGGTGAGTTTCCTCCATTGGTGTACCTGCATGAGACCCTCCTTCTGAGCTGGTGCAGACAGGCTGAATGGATAGAGGAAGCCTGTAAGCATCTGCGGAAACAGCTGGGGCCACAGCTGCACTTCATGTGTCAAGAGATCAGAGGCCGCATCCTGGGCAAGTCAGAAAAGAAAACACAGTCTTGTGCAGTTACGTCAATTTCATACCTTATATTCACCCCCCTTTGTGGTGTATTTAAACCATTTTCCTTGTTTGTTTCCTTCCAGGTCTGTTCCTTTGGGATCATATAAGGATGCCAGTCATTTCCCTTAAATCAGAGGTCATGCAGAGTTTGGTTCATGGGCTTGTGGCCCTGATGAATGAGATGCCGGTAAGCAAGACACATTATGTTCCAGTAAATCTCACATTATCTTACTGCTTTATACTAAATCTGATTCACTGTCTTTCTGTAGGATGATCCATTGGACTTCTTGGGTCACTTTCTACTGAAGTCATCAGTCAACAATGGTTTGACGAACATGGACCCACCGTTTCTCACAGAAAGTGCTTCCTTTAATGCCCGCAGTCCAGAATCTCCAAAGGTTATTGCTAATTTTTCTGTTTTAGATGATTTATTTGGTTTACTCAATGCATTTAGTGCTTTCTTTTTTTGTTAGGGCTTGTTAAGTGATGCAGACAGACGCAGTGCTGTGTGTAAAGAGCTTTTTAATAGTGAGAAAACATATGTGAGACAACTTCAAGTGGTGGCCACAGTCTACTACACCCCTCTCAGAGCAGCACTGGACTCCAACCGAGCCATCATCAGCTCAGTCAGTCTCATCACCATCTTCTGCCCTGTGCTGGATATTTTGGAGACGAACAGGTAAAATATTTCCCATGTTTCCACATATACTTCTCTGTATCTGTTTCTTTCTCATTTTCTTAGGCTCTGCTCTTCACAGTGTTTTTCTGAAGGAGCTGACTGAAAGGTGGGAGGAGTGGGGTCCGCTGCAGTGTGTGGGGGATGTTTGCGTCAAGTTTTGCACCAAGTTACGGGTCTACACTAATTTTTTCAACAACTATCCCACCATTCTCAGAAGTATAGACAAGGTATGTTCAGTTAAAATATTTCCTTGAATGATAGCTTCTCATTATACTTAATAATAACAGTTCATAAATACTTGAGATAACTTTTCAAGTCAGGAAAAGAAAAGTGTCATTAAAAGTATTAAATTGTTAAAAAAAAACGTAAATAATAATATTTTAATCGTCATCATAATCAAAGCCTGCCCAATCAGAATCATGTGGTACAAGTAATGTGCACAAGCATGCAGGGGGGAAAAAACAGGAAACAGGAAATGATAACTTAGAGAGCCCTGCAGACTCTCATAAATATGTTCAATGTCAGCAAGTTGAAAATACGTATGAAATATCAGAGGATTTAACTCATATTTATGACAACCCCATAAAACTAATAATATTTATGCAGGAATAACTCATGATGTTTATGATAAAAGTGACTGTAAATAGATTACTACTGGTTACTTGCACCAATTATTACAATTATTTCAGAAGGAGCAAATATTCAGCTTTGGCACCAGTAGAATTAATTATAATTTGCATGACTATTGCATTTTTGATCAAATACTGTACATGCAGGTTTAAATACTTCTTTAAAAATGCTTCTTTAATGCTTCTTGTATATAATACTTTTTTTATATACTGAATCATTTTCATTATTTGTTAAATCATTTTGTATAAATAATATTTGTAGTGTCGTGAGATGCTCCCAGTATTCCGCAGCTTTCTGAAGAGACACGACCGGACCGTGGCTACCAGAATGCTGAGGTACAGTAAAAATTACAGCTCTGCCGGTTTTCACACAAATGAGAAAAGTTGTACAAAAGTGACTCTAGCTACACTCCACAATGTACATCCAGCCTCCAGGAGCTGTTTCTCAGTCCATCAGCACGAGTGGAGGAGTATGTGACTTTGCTTCAGGCGTTAACGCTACACACACCATCTGAGCATCCAGACTATATCCAGTTATCATCTGCTCTCAACTCCCTGCTGACTTACAGAGGCTTCATCCACAAGGTGTGTCCAAAAACTCATTAAATAAATATGAGCGTGTGTCTTTACCTTAATTTAAGACAGTGTTTTGCTATTCATTCCTAGTTGAAAAAGAGTCTGGACCGAGACTTGAGAATCTTGGAGGCACAGAGCACAATTCAAAGCTGCCCAGTAAGTTGCATAGTCATTGCCGTAGCAGTTCATTTAAAGATATCAGGTTCTCACGGGCCATTAAAAGTCACAAAGCAAGGTTTCTGTACTTAAAAAAACAGGTATGTTATGGACAGCCATATGTATTTGCAGTGCACTATATGCAGATGTCGTTGTTCATGCACACAGTATAATATAATATATGTACTTTATTTAGAATTTGTTGGAGGAAAGCAGATACTTGGTCACCACTCAGGATGTGGCATTGCTGAGCTGCCTTAATGGAGACATTGCTGCCTCTCTCAGGTGCTGCCATTGACCCGAGATCAAATGACAGGGAAACAGGAGTCTCTCTGTCTACCTGAAGCCAGTCGTCTTCTGTTTGTAGATGACTAACAGCAGCATAACTCAATATGTTTGAATTAAGAAGCAGCAAATATTTTGGTTGAAGAAACAGTTGCTCCCCCTAAAGTGAACAATTCTCAGCTTCAGGCCATCCAAGGTGTAAATGAGTTTAAGACATGGAAAATTAATCAGCAATTTTGTATTGAGTAATTAGAAACTTACCATTACAACACTTCACCAATTGGTCTTCTGCAGTGAATGGGTGCCATCAGATCGAGAGTTCAAACAGCCGACAAAAACATCACAATATAATCCAGAAGTAATCCAGCTCAGCTTCAATCAATCAATTAATGTATTGTGAAGTGAAACGCTGTTTATTTGTAAGAAACAAATTAATCATTAAGGCCTTTTAACAGTCGCTTATTGCCAAAGTATAAGTCCTTAATTCCTAATAACGCTTCTCGCAGTAAAACAGACCATCCCGTTTTCAATTGTAACTAGTGCTTAATCCATTCATATTTCTGTCTGCATTCAGATGAGACAAATTTTCAGTAGATAATGCTATATTATGGCTGATCTATTTTCAGCTGGAAACATTTTGAAGTGAAATACTCACCCAAACGATGGATTAGTTTCTTACAAGCATGCAGCTTTTTGTTCCAAAAGACATTAATTGATGGAGTTGTGCGGATAATTTTGATGCTTTTATCAGCTCTCATTCTGACGGCACCCACTCACTGCAGATGATCTATTGTTGAGTAGGTGATGTGTAGAAACTAACTCATCTACATATTAGATGACCTGAGGGGGGAGAATACTACGCAAATTTTCATTTTTGGGGGGTTAACTTTTCCTTTGTGGTGATGTGTTTATTCACTTTTTTTCTTCTCAGGATGTATGAGCATGTGAGCGACCTGGGGCTGTTTCTGTTCAACGATGCTCTAGTGCTGACTGAGAGGAGTGTGTCAACCGTGCCATTTCGTCTGGCAGTGAACACGACTCACACCTTTCTGGCCTCTGTGGCTCTTCACTGTCTAAATCTCTTGGAAATCACAGACACTAAGTGTATGTGTCATTATAACTACATCCTGTAACACAATGTTCATTATGTTTCCTCTAAAATGAGCAATACTACACTACACTACCATTGCTGCATTTATTTGACTTTTATATGTCATATTTATTAATGCTATATAATATAAAATTATATATCCTTTTCAACCTATCCCAAATCTTTTCAGATGTTCGAAATGCTTTTCAGCTGGAGAGCCCAAAGCGGCAGTGGATCTGTGCTACAGATAGAGAAGAGGACAAGATCAGGCTGCTGTCTGCTTTACGCAGTGCTAGAAATGCTGCTATAGCACGTAACTAAAGATTAACATAGTATTTACTAACTATGTTAAGAAACTATGATAGACACTAGATGATCATGTTTTTTATTTTGTTTTATTACCAATTAAATTGAATTGGTATGTATATCAATTTTGATTATGCATGATTAAAGTATGAATTATTGCAACACAAAAGTGATTTTAAAGTTTTGAATATATACATGTTACTTTATGGCTGAACCAATGCAGAGAAATTGGATAATCATACATTTAAATATTCTTTATATTTTATGTGCACACTTATGAAGGGTATAAAAGCTTTTATTTCACATAAAATACCGTTCTCACAAAATGTGAAAAAAAATATTGATTGCTCTGTGGGGCCTTTCACAGGTCTACAGATCAATGGGGTATTTTCTTTTATTTAAAAAAATCCCTTAGCATGTTACATGGTTGGACCTTAGCTGCAAGACTGCCACTTATTATATCTTGTAGAATTACTTTTAATGTTAATCCAATATTTTTAGTGTATTTTCCCATTGTTCTATTGGTCTACGCACATCGTGCCTCCATTGTAGTGTGAAAAATTGTGGAATCTGTTTAGATGCATGTATGCATTTGTGTCTCTGCAGGACACATGTCTGCTTTACACAAGAAAATACACAAAATATATTAATATGAACCTTTATCAGAAACCTTTACTTTTATGCACAAATAGTTTTTTTTTGTGCAAACATATAGACAACCTTTCAAAAGGTTATAATTAACAAATAAAATGGAATAATCATGTTTACAATAAGATTAGGCCATATTATAAAAAGAAACAATTATTAAACTATCTATTGCTTCATCTCTTCAACCACCCACACAACAATTAAAAAATATAAACCAAAGAACCAAAGAGATATACAGTGAAGCATCACCTGTTTTGGGATTCATATTAAACTTTAAAGTGCTGGAATCAATCACATCAATAAAAAAAACGTATACACCAACCACTCCTTCATTGATTCAACATAATAAAATAATGTCTTTTTGTATGTAAAAATTACTAAAGCATAGGACGTCCAAGGACTTCATGTGTCCAAAGCAGGATACATGTATCTTAAAAACACAATGCAAATTCATTTGCATTTAAAACAAATGGCATATTTTAACATCTTGAGCACTGGGCCTCGGGCCTCTCTTAATAAAATGCTCAAAGGTAGATTGTGAGTGCAGAAACTGGTCATGCTGGTGTTTATCGGGTGTAATAAACTCTGTAATAGACAACCTTTGGCCTCCAGAGGGAGTAAGAATTGTCAAATTTCAGAAGATGAACTCCTTGACCAGGATATTGGTGACTGCCTGCATAAACTTCCTCATGGCTGTCACGACGGGAAACAGGAACAATCTCATGCTGTAGCTGACACTGGCCCTGTTCTGCCTGCTTCTCTCCTTCAACTTGTTCTGTACCTTAAATTAGGAAATAAAATAAAATTAAAAATAATAATGATGTAATAAATATTTGATGAAGTATTTGTGTCTTTGTGAAAGAAATCCACCCTCTTACCTTCTTTAGTTTCAGTGCTTGCTGGCATGGTCGTGTCTTTCCACTCGAAGGACAGCCCAAAACCAATATCGTATTGATCAGTGGCGAATTCCCAAAACAGGTGTGAGCCATCCTGATTAGTGGGCACCCGTACAGTCAACACCTCCCCTCGGCCCACTGTGATCACGGAGTCCTGATCGTGCAACACCTTTTCCTTAAACTCTTTAATCTGAGGCCGTGTCCACATAGAAGGAGCAACGATAGGTACTTCTGCATTTAAAAAAGAAAAAAAAATCATGTCTGTTACAAATAACTTTTATTTTACAATTATTTATCTATTTTTGTATGTGGAATACAACCAAAAATGAAAACGAATGAATCATACATCAGCCGCTGATCATCTAATCACTCCCTCGTTAATTCGCACCCAATTGAATCCATTTCCCCTCGCTATTACAAATTAAAACTGCTATCATTAGAAAATAATGTGAAAGTCTTTACTATTACTTTGATAAACTTAAGAAGGATAGATAGATGGATAGATGGATAGATAGATAGATAGATAGATAGATAAAACACACCTCCCGGTTTGCCTTCTACACACAAATGGAAGGCTTTTGAGCCTGTTTGCTGTTCCTGATTCTCTAATGAATTTGATTGGCTGTTGGGATTGCAGGTGGACACATTTGACACAGGAGAAGGAAGATCTTCAGACATTTGATTCACATTTGAGTCCTGCTGCTTCTGCAAGGCCATCTGAAGTCATACAGGAGAAATGTAAATGGTTTATGACATATTTTGTTATTATCATTTTAACAGGTTTCTTGGGGGTTAGTAATAATAAAGTATAAGTGTACTTTTTTTGTTCGCAAAAACATATATTTGCAAAAATGATCTTCACTCTTATTCTGACCTTCAATGCTTGTTAGTAAATGGCCTTTTTTTATGATTGACTGTCATTTTTTAGTGAAAAATATCAATGTCTCCTCATGATTGCACGTGAATTAGTTTGAAAAGATTTGTATAAAATCAATTTACTTTTTTTTCTTTTTATTGACAAAGGTTTCTGTGTGAACTCTCCATTAGACTCTGCCTCATTTAAGATCTGACGTGAAATGCTTTTATTAAACACGATCCTCCACTGTGCTCCGGGACATTCACCAGTTTCTGATGATGGGGTCTGTTTTGTAGGATGTTTTTGAAAGAGGACGTTTTAAGCAATGACTTCTGCAGGAAGTTATAAAGGTACAAAGACCTTTTATTGTGTCAAAATATTAACAACACTCTTAAGAATGGTGATAGGAAGCTTACTTGAATCTTAAGTCTCTGGTTGTGCTCGTACCTGCTGTAAGCGGAGGGCCTGGTGCATGTACTGTTGGTAGTGCTGTTCCTGCAGCTGTCTGATGAGTAACTGCTGCTGGTCTGGATTGTCTGGAATCTGCTGTTGGGCATACTGTTGAAACTGCACAGCTGTTTGTGCATTCAGAACAGCCATGATCTGTTGTCTGATAGTAACACATAACACTTTGAATTCTGCATGCTGAATTCTACTGAAAGTTCAAGCTGAGTTAAAATGTATTTATTTATGCACACACACACACACACACACACACACACACACACACACATATATATTTATTTATTTAGTGCTGTCAAATAATTAATCGCATCCAAAATACAAGATAAACACTTTTTAAAAAGCTGGATTCCACTAAAAGTTTAAACTGAGTTCAAATGTAATTATATACATTATCTAGTGCTGTCAAATCACATACAAAATAAACAATAATTTTTCTTTACATATTAAATGTGTTTTTACTGTGTTTATTTATTATTTATATATTAAAACACACACATACAGTATCTTTTTAAAGTATTTACATGTAAATGCATTTATATATTTATTTCTTATATTTGATCTTATATAAAAATTATATATAAATTTAATATATAAACATATCTTTATTAAATATATACATGCATGTGTTTGCATTTATATTATGTAAAGAAAAACATATTTATTTTGGATGTGATTAATCGCGATTAATTGTCTGACAGCACCAATATATACACATATACATACTTGCAGGTAAATAATATTAATTTAATCGTATATTATTTACTGTAAATATCACATGTTTAACTTTATGTAGAGCAACTTTATGGTCTGAAAAATGAAACCATTCATTGAATATCATAACTTACTTTTGCCGCTCTATCTGTAACCTCTCTGTCTCATCTTTTCTTCTCTGTTCCTCCTCTTTTACCCTCCTCTCTTCTTCCTCTCTGCGTTGTGCTTCTTCTTCTAGTCTCTGTCGCTCCTGCTCTTCCCTCTCCAGCCTGAGACGTTCTTCCTCTTCTTTTCTAAACACACAAACACGCACAGATTAAAAAGGAATTCCTACAAGTCTTAACAGATTAATATACTACTTTATAAGAAACTTTAGTCACTGTAACTAATACAGAACACACCTTCTCTTCTCCTGTTCCTCCTTCTCAATCTTATGTGATGTCACATATGTTGCAAACAGACTACAACAGGAGTTCAGGAGCTTCACAAAATCCTCCATGGCATCTTCTTTAGCCATACTGCCCAGCCGTAGCCATTCTTTCCTGAGAGATGCCGATGAAACAAAGTAAACGAAGATCTACTGTATAGACATTTCAGCATTGTGCTACATGGCTTTAAAAGAATGAAAAAAATAATATCCTTACAAAACAAGCTGTGGCAGCACTACGGTACAATGATAGTACAAAAAAAAATAATAATGTGCATTACATTTTGTAATATATAGTCCATTATATGTGTATTAACATTTGGTAAGTGCATTAATGTCAAGTCATGTTATATAGACTTTATAATACTCTAATGGCCTTTAAAAATAGCATTTTATTCGCTTATTCCTTCATTACCTTCTGTCGTTTCCCAGTACATCAAAGAACCCAATTTCTGGACATGCATTTGAATCATAAGGACCAATTGTGATCTGCTTATGTAGTGCAACCAAACGGAGATTTTCTTCATATGTTGGGTTGAACGCCTTTCCATTCATTTCTAAGTGAGACAATAACAAAATGTATACACCATGGTGGATTCGTTGACAATATCTAGAAGAACCTGAATAATGGTTATTATGAATGGTATTTCAGTTCCTGAATGGGTGGAGTTTTACTACAGTGTATATAATCTATTCTAGACAATGACTCACAGAAAAGGGACTTTAATTTTGTTTTGCTACCAATAAACACAGACATAACCGCAGGTGTAACGGGACAAAATAAAGTTGTAAACATTTCTTGGACACACCGCAAAGGGAAAGTGAAAGTCTGGGTTACTTCGTTATCAGTTCTCAAGTTACCTTTAAAGAATTTCAGTGCAAGTTTGAAGAGCTCCTCTAAAGTAAATCCCCAGTTTCTCTCCAAACTCCATGATTTCTGAGGTTCTTCGTGATCCTCACATGAATTACAGTCCTCCTCAGTGTCGGAGGCGTGCGTTTCGGTATTAATGCCGTTCTCGCCGGTTTTCTCTATCTTGTCGTTGTCATGTTCTGCTCTGTCAAACTCCATCATGTCAAACTGTGAATACAAGCTGCTGCTACCGTTGCTGCTGTCACAGGTGGCCACGTAGCGCACAGAACACCTCTCTTCCGCGTGTTCCCACCGGAAATCCCGGTTATTTGAGTTAGTTTCAGCTCATTTAAACAGCATTCGCTTTATAGTCACGTCTGTTACTGCGCAGGTAAAACTAGATATGTTCTCGGACGTGTCTTGCATTTGGTTTAATGCTAAAATGTCACTTGGACTTCATGAACATTACCTGTGAGCAGAATGCGCAAGCTGACCTCACTCGAGTCGTATTGCAGCTAGTAAACTGAACCACGTTTCTTTTCAAAGCAATTCTAAGATATATGGAAAGAATTATCAGATAATGAACTGTAATATCTTTTTACAGTCTTCTCGTCACACAGCTGATATTAATTGCTGGCATTCCTATTACCGTTCCATATTCCCGCGTTTTACACAAAAACATCTTTTTTAACATTTAATGTTAGTGTTTACCTCAACTTTTTTGACGAACAATAAATACAATTAACAAAAACAGCTTTTTAAAATTATTTCAATACACTTTGACTCAGAATAAAGTAAATCAGCTACGTAGAGAATATGCACCCATTGTGTGTTAAACAAGTCTAGCAAACCTCATGAAAAACTGGAAAACCCAGATAAACAGAAACAATGGTTTCCAGTCTGTCATGTTATAACAAGAGAATACACAAGATGGATTTGGCAATTTTATGGCCGTTTCAAGTTTTTTGTCCTGTGGTTTTGCCAAAAGTCATCCTCTTTCATGTAAATTCATTATGTAATACTCTCTTTTGCTCTTACAGATTGAATTAGGCTTACAAAGGCACCCTCTTCTGCCATCACAGACCTCTGCAGCTGGAGTGATTGGAATGAAACACAAAGACTGCAGAATCATGGGATTCTACAGAACACACATTTACTCTCAGAGGTGAGAGCTTTTCAGTGAGAAACATTAAAACCTTAACAAGGTATCAGTCTTTTGTCAATTTTAAAACATACTTTTATTTTATACTGCGAGTTATTCTGGAAAAAAAAATATACATATGGAAATATTTATAATTTGTAACAAAATTCACAATAGTCAACAGTCATTTAATCATAATATATTAAATTAACATGACATCCACTGTAGTCTAAACTGATTAATAAATAATGTAATATTTATATTGTAATAAACGATGATTTAAATCAATTACCATAAGGAAAAACGTCAATAATACAATTTAAAAAGGTAATATATATCGAGATCACATGACCAGAGAAATACTACTCACTTTATCTCAGTATTATTGTCCATATTACTAGACAGTTTCAGTTACAAAATAAATTAATAATTTCTATACAATTAAATAACAAAATTACTTTGTGCACAAATCATTTACCTGTTATACTGTTTGTGACCCTGGATCACAAAAGCAGTCATAAGTAGCATGATATATTTGCAGCAATAGCCAAAAATGCATTGTATGGTTAAAAATTATTGATTTTTCTTTTATGCCAAGTAAAGATCATGTTCCATGAAGATATTTTGTAAATTCCCTACCATAAATATAATACAACCTAATTTTTGTTAATAATGTGCATTGGTAATGACTTCATTTGGACAACTTTTAAGGCAATTCTCTCAATATTTAGTTTTTTGGGTTTTTTTCACGCTAAAATTTCAGATAGTCGTAGCCAAATATTGTCCTATCCTAACAAACCATACATCAATGAAAAGCTTATTCATTCAGCTTTGGATGACTCAATTTGAAAAGATTTACCCATATGGCTGGTTTTGTTTTCCTGGGTCACATATATAATGTACGTTTCACTAAGAGCACATAGAGGTCATAAAAGCACAAGTGCTTTTGTTTTCACAGAATAATCTGCTCACGACAAAATTCTCAGAATTTCTATTTCTTTGGTAATTAATGTTCTGCTTTCAATGCCTTTGCTGATGTGCATTTTAAACTGTGAGGACTTTTAAAGTGTCCACCTGCAGCCCTTTTCACTTTTATAAACATATTTCCAAGTGAAACAGGATGTCTAAAAAAATTATGTGGCAGGACTTGATTTTTTCCATGAAGAATTAAGTGGCTTGTGGGTCAAATGTGTATTGCCTAAATATATATATATATATATATTCTGGGGGGCTTTTATATTATGCAATAGCCTTTGCTAACCAGCAGAATTTTCCTTAAAGATCAAAACACATTTTTTCTTTTGGAACAACATGCACAGATGAATCATATACACAAGACCAGGAATGTGCATTAAGAAAGTAAACAGTCAATTTTGATTCAGTCTGACTTTAAATTGGCTTACACCTGCACTGCCCATGGAATAAAGGTCCCCGGATCCGCAGGAGGGCACTAAAATAAACACAAACATATAATTGTCAACAAATTGCCAACCATATACAATATCTGACAGTCAATGGTGAAAGTTGCTACATACAAGTTTAGTAAACTTGTCTTCACAGGCATTTCGTATCCGTTCAGGTGTGGCAGGGCTGTCCAGTCTGAAAGGTCCCGTCAGACCGGACTCAGCCCTGGCAGCTGTGATGGCATCTTTAATGGCATAAAACACTGAGGCTGCCAGAAAGAGAGGAGGCTCACCCACAGCCTGAGTGCAAACAGCATTGAGAGTTAAAAGACTTAAACCATGATCTTATGGTGGAGTCAGTTATTGTGGTTCATCTAACCTTTGAGGAGAAGATGGCCTTCTCATTAGGAGCGTCTCTGAGCAGCGAGACCTTTAATTCAATGGGTATATCCCCAAAAGCGGGAATCTTATACATCCCAGGTCCGCGAGTATACAGGTAACCGTCGGGAGAATAGCGTAGTTCCTCCAGCGTGAACAGACCTAAACCTTGCATGAACCCACCCTCCACCTGCACACACAGCCACAAATCAGATTATAATTATGAAGAATTGGCAATGGTGTGATTTGTTTTATTAAATGTAGATATACCTGTCCAATGTCCAATGCTGGATTTAAACTCTTGCCCACATCCATGACTATGGATGTATAAAGATTCTGACAGGAGAGATAGTTCACTTTGAGGAATTAATGTCAAATATGTAATCTATTACGTAGACTTAAGTAAAACTGGTATTTAAAAATAACAAATACACCTTTGACACTGGCATTACCTTATGACTACCAGTTAGACAGTCTACCTCCACCTCTGAGACAGCCACGCCATAACTGAAGTAGTTAAATGGCCTTCCTGAATTTGTTTCAAAATCATAGCCAAGATCTGGAGTCCTATAAATTATAATTAGATGATAACTCTTAAATCTATAAGGACCAACACATTTATTGAAATTTGTTTAAACTGTATTCAGTTAGCTGAAAAGAACATACTTGTAAAATCCATTGGCAGACAAATTAACTCTGTCGAAATATGCTGCTTTCACCTGTAAATGTGATTACCGTGTCATATAAAATCCATAAAGATACAACAAATTTAATTAATAAATACATACAAAAACTATATACTGACCCAATCCTCCCAGCAGCCTTTGGGGTTTTTATCTTTGTAAGGCTGAAGTCTCTGTAGTAATGTCTGGCAAGCGTTCTGTCGGGGGAAAAAATATGTAATTTTTGACAAATATTAATTTGAAATATTGTGGGATAGTTTGATGGCTGATATAAATTATTATTATTATATAATGTTTTTGAAATAAGTCTGTTTTGTTCACCAAGGGTGCATGTATTTGGTCAAAAAGTACAGCAATAATAATTTAAAATTCCTATGATGGCAAAGCTCAATCAGCAGTTATTACTCCAATCTTCAGTGTGACACAATTCTTCAGAAATCATGCTGATTTGTTGTTATTAAACATTTATTAAATTATTATAAATATTGACAACAGTTGCACACTTTAATATTTATGTGAAAACCAACATCTTTTAGGATTTATTGATAACTATAAAGCTCAAAAGTACAGCATTAATTTATTTTAGTTTTTTCTAGAATAGTCTGTCACTTTTGATCAATTAAATGTGGAAAAAACTGACCCCAAACTTTTGAATGGTAGTGTACATAAAAAAGCATGATAAATATGAATATCTGCTGCATGAGTCTTACAAAGATGGCCATGCCGTTAAGATCTGAGGAGGCGGAGGCGGCCGTAGGGCTGGTGTTGGGAACTGTGTTAGTGCTGGTCTCTGTGATGTGAATCTTTGAGCAGGGGATTCCAAGAGTTTTACTGGCCACCTGCACAACACATAAAATAATACAAACAGTTCTGACAAATAATTTAATACAGTATTTTTGTTGTGCCTAGTTTATATTACCTGGACCATTTTGGTGTGCAGGCCTTGTCCCATCTCTGTTCCACCATGAGTCAGTAAAACCGAACCATCTGAGTACACAAGTAGCAATGCTCCTGCCTGAAACAAAAAATATCTATCACACACATAATCACCTTTATCTAATAATTATTTAGAGCCTAAGATGAAAAGGGCTGACCTGGTTGAGGAAGACAGCAGTGAAGCTAATTCCAAACTTGGTGGGAATGATGGATAATCCTCTTTTGGTCCAACGATGCTGCCTGGAATTAAAGTATTACAGCAATTCTTACCCAACATGCTTTGCAGTACCTAAACTGAGGACACATATTGAATTTATGCTTCCTAGGGTTATTTTATATATTTATTTATATGTATACAATATTGTAGTATTTCTTAATATATTATTTTAATTTTAGGTTACATTTGAAGTTTATTTTTATTATTATTATTTTGAATATTAATACATTAAGTGTTTATTTCAGCTTTAGTTTTTTTCAACCTGAATTTGTTTTTCAGTTAATTGTCAATGCAACATTCCTATTTTGTCCTTTTTATATATATTGCTTGATTACAATTAACAAACATTATTTTTAATCGTTTTTGATTTTGTTAAAAATAACAATAATGATGCTGTTCTAGTGGTGCTGAAAAGTGTACAGTGTATGATATTAGTATGAAATATTAAAATAAAGCATTACAATTAATTGAATTTGTTTATAAAAGAGCAACTGAAGGAGAGAAAATTTATATAATTGGTTATTTAAAATGATTTATTATTTTGTTATTATTTTCTTCTAATGTCAGTAAAGATTTTAAGTTTAAGTTTGTTGTTTAAGTTTAAACACAATCAGTACACTCAGAAATATTGAGCTCTTCAACACAACCAAAAGCAATATACTTACTGTAGTGGGAAAAAATGTTTTCTTTGATATTTTGAGTGTTTCTAACCTGTTGTATTGTTCCACTGCATCCTTGCGCTTGTTGAAGTCTGAGAGCTGCAGGCACTCCTCCCAACAGCGATCGATGGTGAACTGATCCAGTCGTTGATTGAAAGGTGTGAAATCCCCCTCTTTGTACATGTTCATCCTCCTCACCTGAAAGTAGTAAAAAATTCTGTTACACATGACATTAATATTTGTGTACAATGGACTGAGAGAGAGAGAGAGAGAGAGAGAGAGAGGAAGTTGCAGTATGAACCTCTTCAGCAGGTAGACCACAGCTCAAAGCCACATCACTCATCCAGCTCTCTGCAATCATCATACCCTGCGGCCCACCAAAGCCTCTGAACGCTGAGTTAGACGGCAGGTTGGTTTTACACATGTAGCCAGTACCATGGATGTTAGGAATGTTGTAGGAGTTATCCATGTGGAACAGTGCCCTCTCCAGGATCTATGCATCGACAGACAGGACACAGGCATTTCGGCTTGGAATATAAAAGAAGGTGTATCTTGTAATGTGTCTCGCTGACCACAAAGGGGCGATAGATGTTCAAAACTTTGAGGTGGCTACTCACTGACAATGAAAGGTCCAGTGAATTGCCTACGTTGCTGTAGAGCGTCACTTCAAGTGCCATCACTCTTCCATTGTTCATGTACCCAACCTAGAAATTACAAAGCAATAGTGTACCAGAATAGTCCAGCACGGACGAGGACAATAGCGTGTGACAATATGTCCTTGCAGGGATTTCTAAATGGCCTAAAATAGCTAGGTTTTGGCTTTGTTTTCTTATTGGTTTTGTTATACGTGCTGAAGACAATGACTAAGAAGTAGTATGACCAATAGTGTACATTCATTATACTTAATCAACCAATTGTGGTGTGTGAAGGTGGGATGTGTGCATATATACTTACACATATGATGAACTAGGACTGTAAGAGCATGTAAGAGCAAACCTTGACATTTTAGGCAATTTAGAAATCCCAGCCAAGACTAAGAGGACTTGTGATCAACCTAAAGGACAATAATATGAAATTTTTCACCTTGTAATGTCCAAAAAATGGATGCCGACCACCTGTGACCAGCATGTCCTCATCACGATCTAGCATGCAGCGAACTGGCCGCTTAACCCTAAAAGAAAAAGGTCACGTTTACTCTTCACATTGCTACAAATAACCTCACTTTATGTAAATGGGTACATTAAAATGGTTACATTAGTTTGTGTTATAAATATTCATACGTTTGTGCAGCTACAGCAACCACAGTGGACAGAATGGTGCTCCGACTCTCTTTCCCTCCAAACCCTCCTCCCATCCGCTTTACGCGACACACCACCCGGTTGGCAGGCACTCCCAGAGCTTTAGCCACTAGGGCCTGAGGTAAACATTAGGACAGTATAAACAACTATACATCATTAATAATCCTATCATATCTTTTGCTACTAATGAAACCATAGCATGTTTGTTTACTTGGGTCTTGGAGGCCGACTGTGTGGACACAAACAGCTCCATTTCTCCATCCTCTCCACGAGGGACAGCCAGTGTGCAGTTAGTCTCCAGATAAAACTGTTCCTGCCCTCCAATGTGCATCTCACCTGCAGAATCGCATATTTAGTGTCAGCTCATGAAGAGGAACAGGTCTGAACAAGAAGATAACTGCAAATCTACCACAGAAGAATATGTGCTGAGAGCAGACTCTGTTTCATAAAAAAACACGGTTTTAAAGGGTTACTCCACCCCAAATGAAATGGATACATTTTTCTACGTTTATTCTCAATTTGAACAGTGCATCTTTGTGTCATGGCTGACACAGAAGACCGTACACAGTTTGCGTGCAGCGATACTTTCCAAAATGGCACTACAGGGATGTTACGGTGCTGAATTGTTGAATGAAATTGATATTTTAGTTTTATTTCCATACGCAGTATTAGTTGTTGCTTCATAACATTATGTCAGATGGAGTATTCTGACTTTCATACTTTTCTGGACCTTTCAGATACTTTATTTCAGATCATCACTGAAAAAGGTGTAGGCTGAAGCCTCGCTTATTATGCCTACCCTTTGTACATCAACAAATGATGAGCGACACTTTACAGTAAATTGCACAAAATATTGTCTTAACAAATACTGTCACTTCTGCACATAACAAACAAAACATGTCAAAGTTAATTATTCTTTCAACTGAGAAAAGAAAATAATCATATCTATAAATATTGTTTATGTCTTACATTCACTAAACTCCTTGTCTTTAAACATTTTTTTTTTAAATCTATGAAGTGAATTACATAATTTTAATTCCTTATCACATTTATTCCATAAATCAACCCCTTTAACGGAAATGCATTTATTCTTTAAATTAGTTCGGGCCCTTATTTTGCTAAACATAAACATTCCTCTTAGGCAGTACTGGCTGACTTTCATTTTGAACAGCTTTTGAATGCAGCTGGGAAGTAAATTATTATAAGCTTTATACATTATTTGTGCAGTATACAAATCAACTAGATCCACAAATTTCAAAACTTTAGATTTTATAAACAATTTCTTTGTGTGTTCATAATAATCAGCCTTATTAACAATCCTTATTGCTTTTTTTTTGTAACACAGATATTGGGTTTAAATAACTTGTAAGTATGCCCCCATACCTCCACACAGTAAGTGATGTACGGAACTATGAGTGTACAATACAATATGCAAAATGTTTTATTATATTTTATTTTATTATACTTAGAGATTTTTGTCTTAATGAAATTAATATGTGGTTTCCAAGTCAGATTGTTAAAAAATTTAATTTGAAACACTCTTTCTATTTCCTCATTATTGATTCTTATTTTCGCATCATGATTTAGTTTTTGATGACTAAAAATTATAAACTTAGTTTTAGTCAAATTCAGAAAAAGTTTACTATCATTTAACCAACTTTTAAGCCTTAGTGATTAATATTCCACTGTGTTCAGAAGCTGTTTCAAATCTTGATAGTATTATTCACTTGGCAGTCAATATCACAAGCCTGGTTTTCATCTAAAATGTCTTAAATTGTGTTTTGAGGATTTTTTTTCGTGACAAAATTTTAATTTTGGGGTTAAGCAAACTTGAAATAATGTGAATCTTTATTAGATAACTTTCATTCTTCACAAAGAAACTCACTATTATTTTAAATAAAAACAAGGTTATACCATGCAGGATGTGATCAGAGTCTTTGAATCCTTGTTCAACATCTCCTCTCTCTATACTTCTCACTGGCTGAAAGAAGGACTTGTTGGCAATAGCATCCTGTTTGAAAGAGTGAACATGTTAGAAAACCAGTCAAGCTTATCTCTGTGTGTTTTGTACAAGCAGTTTCCCTGAAAGCCTTGAAAAAGCCTGTTATGTAATGATGACAGCAAGAAAAAAAAACCTGAGCAGGGGGGAAAGGTCAGAGCACAGCACCAAATGTTTTGCGATAATACTGTAATACTGTAGATCAGTGGTTTCGAAACCAAAAATTGTTTGTAGGTCATATTTTCAGTCCTATGAGGATTACATTTCACTATTTTATTTATTTATTTATTTATTGAGGCTTCTTTTTCAAATATTTTGCAAAATCTGTAAAATCCTTTGGTTTGGTTTTGGTGTCTGAATCCTGGACCTCCTGTCTTGTTTTTTGTTAGAACATGTGGTTTGTGTTTGTGTTAATTTGCCGTACGCTCTCATTGTGTTGGGGGTGAGCATGTTTGTTTCCATGTTCCATGTGCCTCCTGTCTAGATCTTTTATTTTTATTCGTAAGTCTGGTCAGATGCACCCCTTTTTATGTTACTTTTCACATTTTGTGTAAATAAAGACCTTGAGCTTTAGTAAATTTAGACCTTTAGACCTTTAGCTTGCTGTGCTGCATTTGGGTGAGTGTACATGTGAATGTGGAGTAAATACAGACCTGAATTGTGACAATCACAGGCTGCAGTTCCTCATAGCTGATCTTCAAAGCTTTGGCTGCTCTCTGAGCATGGGCCTGTGTGTCTGCCACAATGGCCCCCACTATATGTCCAACACATGTGACCTAGCATGAAAGATCAGTGTGAGGACTTAACATAAGTATACAAAAGCAACACATTATATGCATGTGAGTCTCACCGCAAATTCCAATTATAACGCTACTCATCAAAGTTTTGGGGTTAGCAAATTTTTTTTAATGATTTTTCTCATCACAACTGCTTTAATTTAATAAAATAAAAAGTGATATTGTGAAATATTATTAAAATTAACCATTGTTAAAAAAACAAAAAAAAATACATATAACAAATTATGATGATAATATGTTTTTTTACTGCGTAATATGTCTTCATATGTGGATACACAAATATTCATGGTTCTTATATATAGATAATTTTATGCAATATTATCTATATTTATATTTTACTTTAAAGTTAAGTCTGTACTATCAGTTTTGGTTAATTTATTCTTTTCTGAATAAAAGAATGAATTAATTTCATAATGCAAAAAACATAGCACTGACACTTATTAAAGATATATGAAAGATTCAAATAAATTTAAATAAATGTTTCCAACTCACAAAAAAAATAGTTTTTTATAAAATATCTCAATTTCTGTGTATTTCTTCGTAAATGTGACCTTAATTTTGCACAAACTACACTTAGTATCTTGCCAAGTGCAAATGATTTAATTTCTCTTACTTTCTCACAATTACTTTTTTCACTCTTAGATGGAAACAGGCTTTAATAAGAAACAGCAAATAAAGGGCTTTGCTGCAAATGTGTGACATTTTACAGGGTAGATTAAGATTATTTTTAACTATGCCACATCCGAGATGCTGAACCATGAAAGCGCATGTCAAAGTGTAACTGCATCAATAAATGATTATGCCGTAGAAATACGCCTGATCAGAATAGCCTACTCTGCAATCAAGTGACATGCATGTGAGACACATTTTTCACGGGAATCCATTAACATCTCACAAATGCATGACGTCGTTTACTATGACCTCCAAAAGAAACGTTCTGTTTTGTGAAAGAAATGTAAAAGGCTTTATGTTATGGTTGCCTTATGCCTGATCCAGTCTGCATCATAACTAACAACGGACTTCTATATTAAAGCCGAATCAATTTAATAGCTCTCTGTGAAACGTCTTCTTATCAGAAATACTGTACAGAGAATTCACTGAAATATAGAAAAAAACCTTATCATCTGCAAAAACTGTCTCGTCATAAACGACAGGTCCTGTCATGTTACTTCCTGGGACGTCTTTAGCAGAGACAAACGCAACCACTCCAGGAACTGCCATTGCATTGGAGGTTTCAATGGATCTACAAAAACAACACGTACACACATAGTTAACACCTAAACAGGGGTAATCATTGTCTCAGATCACTGTACTAAACCTTTTTATGACACGTGAATGTAGGTTCGCTTTAACAACATCAGTGTTCATGTGACAAGTTATATACCTGACTTTAACTCAACACTAAATTATTCCAAAACACGATGTGTGTTATTTTAAACTAACTTTATGAGTGCGTGAGCTTTAGTACTGGTGACCAAAGCCAAATGGAGCTCATTTTCATAACAAGGGATGTCATCACAGTAGATTGCTTCTCCTGTGGCCTGCTTAAGTGCAGAGAGATGCATGATCGGTTGCCCCACCACATCAGCACTATTATGTCCAGGGGGAACTGCCTGCGAACAAAGAAATAAGGTTCAATCATGATCATTTTCAAGTATTGGCATGGTCATATGCATCAAAATATTATTGTTTTTGGTCTTGATGAAATAGATCTGCTACGCTGCTGAGGCAGAGCATTTACAGAGACTCAATACTTACAATACATCCACAACATGCCGCTGTGAGCATGTAAGAAATACTGCTGCTGTACATATAACATGTATATGAAATAACCCCTATGTAGCATACAGGAATCACACCATGGCAGATATATACAGGTGGAGCTTGGGAAGGTAGAGGGTTTCTAAAGTGGGCTACAACTGCTACTGCAAGCACTGGCCAAGTATTTGAAGGTTTAGCAGCAAGATCATTGGCTGCTGATACCAAAATGTGAGGATGTCATTATGTCCGATTGAGTTGCACCTATCAGTCTGCGTCATCTTGAGTTTCATAAAAGAACTGTGGATTTATAAGCCAGATAAAGCTGCTAAATGCTGATGTATGTGTACCTGGTAGAGCTGTACACTGGATGGTGAATCCAGCTGGAAAAGCTCAGTAGCAGTAGTATATTTGGGTTGGACGTCTTCCACAGTCACACCCTGTAGAATTGACACAGTTTACAATTAAAATAATCATGTGACCAAGAACATATGTTACCCTGGACCACAAAATATATATATTTTTTAAATTGACTTTTATGCATCATCTGAAAGCTCAATAAAATGTTTTACATTGATGTATGGTTTGTTAGGGATATGAGAATATTTGGATACCACTATTTGAAAATCTGGAGAAAAAAAAAAATAAATATTGAAAAAATTGCCTTTAAAGTGGTCCGAATGAAGTCCTTGGCAATGCAGGAAATTTACAAAATATCTTCATGGAACATGATCTTTAATCTTTGGCATAAAAGAAAAATCTATAATTTTGACCCATGCAATGTATTTTTGGCTATTGCTACAAATGCTACTTAAAACTGGTTTTGTGATCCAGGCTCATGTATAGTCTTGGACTGTTAGAAAGTAATAAACAGTAGAATAAGTGTCCAAACATAACTTTTGAGCACATTTGCAAATTGCAGAAAATCTATATACACTAACCATTAAAACTATTTAAACACATAACTATTCTTATTAACCATTAAATTATTTTTTTTTTAATAATTTAGACTACTGCTACATATTTTGGAGCTAAGTAGAACTCGCTTGTGTAAGCATGCAAAACACAATATCAAAAACCTCCTTCCGCAGGTCCAGAGCGAGTTTGTGCTGGACGGTGAGGAAGAACTTGTAGAAGAGGCTGATAGTCAGTGTGCGTCTGTATGTCACCATCCCACCAGGAGCTGTAGGAGACAGACTCATCTCCTCAGCCAATGACGTGCAGGCTTCCTCTAGGAGCTCCTCGTTCCATTTCCTGCAATCAAATAAAGATGATTCTTGAATAAGGCTGAACGTCAGAAAAGAATATCAGACATTTGCTGGAAAACCTGTCCTCTACCTGTTGAGTAACCTGTTGCATGTGGTCGTGGCAAGGACAGTAACAGGGGCCATTCCTCCATAGCTTATCCGGATACTCTGCACTATATTGGATTGCTCCCTGAAGAATACATTCATCCCACATGTGACAATGGCAATGTCATCTTCTTTGCGAGGAGACTGTTTGAATGCTGAAAAGTACTGGCCCTAAAACACACAGAGTTTACTCCAAATGTAATCTATTTCATGAGAAGCATTAATGAGATACAACCCTGTTCAAAAGTTTTGGTTAGTAAGATTTTTTTTTATGTTTTTGAAAAGTTTTTAATGCTAACTAAGGCTAAATTATATATAAAAAAAAATACAGTAAGACAGTAATATTGTGAAATATTTTTCAAATTTAAAACAACTTCTATTTTACAATATTTGAAACTAATTCATCTCATTAACGGCAAAGCTGAATTTTCATCTGACATTACTCCAGTCTTTAGTGTGACATGATCCTTCAGGAGTCATGCTGATATGCTGATTTCCAGCTCAACAAACATTTGTTATTAATATCAATCTTGTTTTTCCAGGATTCTCTAATGAATAAAAACTTTTCAAAGTACAATGTTTTTACAACATTTTACTGTAACATTCAATCAATTTAATATATCTTTGATTAATAGAAGCATTTATTTAAAAAAAAAATATCTTACTGACCTACATTTTTTGAAAACATACTGTAGTTCACCCTAAAATGCAAATTCTATCATCATTACTCATCAGGACTTTTTTGTAATGTTTGAACATCTAGAAGACTCTTTAATTTTTTTTTCTTTGAATAAAACCAGGTATCGTATAGCTCCAGGCAACTTGGAATATAACATACATGTCTTGTAAGTCGCTTTTTTGCTAATATTATGGTGTTAGACCTTAACAGTCTGAATGCCCATTTACTTTAATTATACAGAAAGAGTATCATGTAGATTCTTCAACGTTTTTTTTTTTTTGCATGCCAAAGCAAGTCAATGAGTTGGAATGACAAACAGTATGACCATTATGACAAAATTATAATTCTGAGTATTTCTAATCACATAATGTTTTGAATGCAGACCTTTCTTGTGTATGGAATCTCAATGGACAACAGAATCTCTTCTGGCTTCAGAATGGTCTTTCTATAACCAGGAAAGAACTTGCCATCCATTTCAAGAACACGTTTTTCCCCTTTAAACATCAAACAGAGATTTTTAATATGGTTTCTAAAACAGACATTTAAAGTTTAATTTATAATAAACTATTCTCTAGCATAAAATCCGCAGAACGAAGAACAAGGACACAGCGTGACACAGGGTCAACAACCTACAGTATATGTTTCTAGACTAATACATTGTACTGTGAAAGTCCTGTTTATCATAGTTTTCTGTATCCTTAACCCCTGTACCATGTAGTGCAGTCTTCCTATCAGCAGTGAAACAATGGGAAACTGTACAATTATTTAACAGTATCTCAAATTTAGACTAGGCTATTACAGTCATAATATTCAGACTCCTGCAGGACTATATGGAAAATGACTGCACACTAATGGAATAGGATATATCACTAGAGATTGCCTCGGTTTTCTCTACATTAACTGCCTCTGTATTCTGCATCAGATCACGAAATGCTTCAACCTTTGATCCTT
Source organism: Enteromius fasciolatus (assembly GCA_032361145.1). Lineage (NCBI taxonomy): Eukaryota > Metazoa > Chordata > Actinopteri > Cypriniformes > Cyprinidae > Enteromius > Enteromius fasciolatus. The sequence continues at coordinate 12,728,938 of JAUMHR010000072.1, read as the reverse complement.
AAACAAGAAAAAAACATTATACCTTTGGACATCACTGTTAGCTTGCAGCCAGCTGCCATAAACACAGGATTGAGGTCTGAAATGGGACTAGCTGTCATAATATTGCCACCAACAGCCTGAAAGCATAAATATGATGTATATCATGTAGAAGGAAATTATGTGACTTTAAGCATTAATTTTATGTTTTGTTGTTCAAGTTAGTCACTTCATTAAATCAAAAAGCCATTAAATTAACATTTGACGATAACTTTCAAGTCCATTAAAGGCTTCATCATCATTAACTTACATAAAACACTTTTTATGACTTTTTATCTTCAGGCACATGACATACCGCAACATTTCTGATCTGCTGTCCTGCAAACCAACGCAGCTGCTCAAGAACAGCCTTGAAGACCTCCGTCCGATGAGCAGGCAGCTTCTCCACCGCTGCACGCAACACGTCCCCCAGCACAGTCAACGTCACTGACGCACCAACCTGAATACCTGTGAACCAAAAACAAGCCAAGATTAACTGGCGACTGTAACTTATTCAAAGCAGTGAAATGCCAGACAAGATAAAGGAATCAAACTCTATAACATTTGAATATATTGACAAATAATATTTGCAATAAACCATCAAACAACATACACTGACAGCGTACGACTCTCTTACCATCCTGTGTGTGTTGGACGATGTTCAGTTCAGGGATGTAAGATGGTGCCAGAATCACAGGGTAAAGAAGGTTTTTAAATTTCATCTCAATACCTAGAAGAGAGACTTATGTTCATTGAGTATTGCACAAAGTACATGTTTTTTTCACTCATAACATGTAAACATCCCTATGTAATTTAACAAAAGCAGTAACTCCGAAAATCAGACCAAACAATGATATACAGACCAAAAATATCATTGATTTTGATTCAATGACTCTATATTAAAGATATATGTCAATCTCTGATAAAGATCTCTTTTTATCATCTACTGGCTTAAATGTAAAAAAGGAAGCATGGCTGCATCTGAATATCAATATGATATGAGTAATATGTCTGAATTCAAAGTATTCCCATGACAATAGTGTGACCATGACAATACGTCAAATGTAGAACACCTAGTCTACATTTATACTATTAAGAACATGAATATGCAATTTCAAACAGAGTCCTTGTCTAGAATGAGCAAACACAAACAAGCAGAGGGATTCAAACATTAGTATTCGTATTGTATGTTGGACTCACCTACTTCTGTGTTCCCAACCACTAGTTTAGCTAAGTTTGGGTAAGTCGCCTTCAGCTCCAAGAGTTTTTCAAGAGAGCAGGGTTGTATCCAAAGCACTCGTTCCCCAACAAACCTTAGCTCTCTCTGGGGTTGTTTACTTAAACTCTGTAGAGCACAAATGTTAGTTAAAGTGTTTCTTTTAATGCAGCAAATCAGTCTCCTCATTTTACTTTGATGGTCAGTCAATTTAGATTGAACTTGTTTTATACGCACCATGAGCTCAGGCGGGAAAATAATCTCTTGTGTAGGGTCCAGAGGCATAAACTCAGCTTGGTCATATAATTTCTGAGCTGGAAGCATTGAATTGTCCTGAAAACAAAGAAAGAAATGTTGGAATTATTTGTCCTTAGATAACATTAAGTACTAAATATTGCATACTGTGACTGTAAAACGGTGATCTTGTAGATGATCAGTGATCATCTACAGTTTGTTTCATGGCTGTATGTTTGACCTCACATGCTTATGAGCGTCAATTCAAACATGTGACTGCTTTTCTCTGAGAATGCAATGGCCGCCATGTCATTGATTTTCATATCCAAGTATGCTACAGGTTTATCATGAATGGCAAGGCTTTAGGACAAAAATGTGTTTGTACTCAGAGAAAATAGAGCATGGTGTCTGGATGTCTGTTTTACTCACATTGACATGGTCTTGCATGTGTCCATTAGTCATGCAGCAGCCATTACTTTGTCCTTTTCCACCACAACATCCCCCATCCTGAAATTAAAAAGAGGCAGACATTAAACATAAATATACTCCCTATATTCTGTTGAATATTCAACATTAGTGTATTCTTATACCAGCTAATTGTCCCACAAAAATTCATGTGGGAAATTCAAACAAGTCCTTACAAAAGATTTTTCGATTTTATTACATCTGCAATCTACATCTGTGATTGACTTGATTAATAACCTGGCTGTGTGAGCTTTTTAGGTTTTAATTCCTTGTGTTCCTGCAATGTTTATCTCGCAGAATGTTTTCTTGCTTCAAATTCTATGCTGCCAACTGGTTCACTATGCCTGGCAGCCAAACCGGTTCAGTGCTCATCACACTCGGGGCAGGTATCAACGTTCCTCAACTTGCCTGCATTCGATTTCTGTTCCTTGGCTGTTGTTGGACTGCTCCACACCTCCCATACCTACTTGTGTCTTGTCTGCTGTTTTGTCAAATTTGGTCACTGTTCATTCTGGGTCATTTTTCATCTTATATACTATATTAACTTTAAATATTAAAGCTGCCGTCCATAACCTTTGGTGCTCTAGTGGTTAATAAACAGAACTGTGTGTGTGTTGCGGAAGAACATTGTAGCCAGAGCTACTTCTTTCTGTTGATGTCTATGATGACATCAACCTATCACACAGGTACCAGACTACTTGGCAGTGGTACATACACAAACCAGTCTAAATACACTGCAAAATGCTTTTCTAGCCTAGATTTTTTGTCTTGTTTCCAGCCAAAATATCTAAAATTCTTTAGAAAAAACAACTCAAAATTAAATAAATGTTTTGATAATAACATAGTTCGAGTGGATCACTGGACGAATTGCCCACAGCTGTTAGCAATCAGCTAATCAATCCCCTTGTTACGATCGGCCAATCAAACCAGTTCCAAAGTGCTATAAAAGCACAAGCTTCCCATTCATTCCCATCTCGCTTTTTGCAAAACCCTCCTTCTCCCCTTCTGCCTCCCCTTTAAACACAACTTCCCACTCCGGGGGGCAGCCGGATGCCGAGCCCTTACCCTCGCCAGGGTTCTAATCGCTAGGGTTCGAGCCCGCCGTTCTCCCGGCCAGGCTCTGGACAGCACGCCAAACCCGCTTATCAATATTATATGAGGAAGCGTGAACACTTGAAATGACTTTTTGCTTAGAGCAAGCAAAATAATCTGCCAATGTGGTACGCAAAATAACCTTTTTTTCAAACAGAAACAGATTACTACTTATTGCAAGCAAAAACATTTCATATTAAATAGATTCTTCTGAAAACAAGACAAAAAATTCTACTTGTCTATTTTCGCTGGAAAGAAGACATTTGGCTAAAAAAGCATGCAGTGCAGTCAGAATTATGAACACTTATTAGGTGTACCGCAGTGATTCAGTGATCAAAAATAGTTTTGAAAAGGGATTCATAGTGTTCATCATTATTATATAAATGTAACAAATTTTGAACAAACTAAAAATATTTAATTAAACAATTTAGTTTTTTATCTACATACTATTAAAACTCAATGAAAATATTCAGTGTAGACTTCCGGAAGTTCCTTTTATATTAAATATATTTATTATTATTATAGCAGGCCTTACTCAGTTATTTTACCTTTGTGAATGTTCTGTAGCCTTCTAGAATTGGTCTGTATCCAGTACAGCGACACAAATTACCTGTGTGCAGACAAAACAAAATTATTTAGAAAAGATATACATTACCTTAATTGATGCAGAAGTTATTACTTTTACTACACCTTGAAAAGCCTCTTGAATGTCATGCATGCTGGGTTGAGAATTGTTTCTCAAAAGAGCGTACATAGACATCACAATTCCTGGAGTGCAGAACCCACACTGTGACCCATGAGCCTTTGCAATTCGCTCCTGGATAAAAAGATCATTGTTGTAATAGATACTACCCCACAAATGAGCAGGCCACCAGCATATCAAGTGATACAGCTAATGCTGACAAACTTAAACGAATGGAGGACGAACAAGGTTATGCTTTAATTTTATAGCGTGACTTGCTTTTCTCAAAATGATCTGCAATTCTGAGAGAATAAGATAAAACTGTGACCTGTACAGGATGTAGCTTGCTCGCCACGCTGCCGATGCCCTCCACGGTTGTCACTGCACAGTGATGCAAAGAGCATAGAGGAGCCAGACAGGCATTAACCGCATGGTGACTAAAAGAGTACATAATCAAGGACATAACTATGTGACTCTGCGTATGTTTTAGAATCCATTACTAATGATAAATGAATTATTAACAACTACTGTGAACCTTTTACGTGCATTAAGGACAGCGATGCACTTTATTGAAAGATGTTTATAAAAGATACATAATCCGGTTTTGACGTGGATGATATTTGGACACCATTACAGTGCAGGCTCCACAGCCTCCTTCAGCACATCCCAGTTTGGTTCCCGTCAGACCCACTGTAAGCAGTGACACTAAGGAAAACAGCTTAAAGACTGTAAAATAATGAAATGCATGATTTCGTCATAGCTGATATTCATTCATTCAAAAATGACACTTTTGGATCAATATATCTCACGTGTTTGACATCACATGGCAGTTATGTAAATAGTTAATGTCCTAACACTGAGGCCAAAAATAAAGATTAACCAATTATAAATACATACTGTAAGTGCAAATGAGTTATTTCTACTCAGTCTGACCCTTTGTTGATTTAGCTCCCTTGACACATAAAATTATATTGTGGTTCATGGTTCATTAAGTTTATTTTGTGTTATAAAAGTCAAATGTTTGACTTATAAAACTAGTTACATGAACGTGCCTGTTTTGGTTTACAGAAAGTTCGAAATCAAGTAAACTATTATAATACATATATCTTAAAGTTAAAACCGTTTTTTCCCTTGTGTCTTGATCACATGGAACCAAATCTGTGATCTTCACAGCCAGGCAGTTTATGGTAGTAAATACATAAATTATTATAATAATCGCAGCTGTTTTGCTCATGAAAATCACAGATTTGGTTCCATGTGATCAAGACACAGGAGAAAAAAACGGTTTTAACTTTGAGATATATGTATTATAATACATATTAAGAAATAAACTGCCTGGCTGTGATGTGAGCAACCCATTATAAAGTGACAACCCCCCAGCAGCAAACAATTCAGTTCAACCAAAAACTCCAGACTACAGGAATATCAGTGTCTCATAAATGCTGTGGTTATGGTCTAATTTTATTTTTTTTTTTGAGAAAGCAGCATTTATATCCAATAGAGAGGCCGTTCAGAAAAACGGAAGATCAAAAGGATACAGTTTCTCCTTAGATATGTCAAGAGTGTTTTCTCAGGCTCTGCATTCTTCTCAGTGATCTGAATTAACAATGGAAAATACATTTGAACTATACTGGCAATAGATAAGTAGTAAAACACATTAAACAATGCAATCATGCAATCATGCAATTACCTTTTTCCCATTAACGAAGAAAACAAGGTCATCCCCAGTAAACTGAAGTTTGTTTTTAATCTCTTCCACTGTGATCGACATTTTTTTTATTCCCACTGTTCAAAGATCAAACCGATCAGTGTGATGAGGGTTGCGGAGAGTGAGTGAAGAAACTCTGAGCGCTGCGTCACGTGACAACATTCTTATCAGCGCACGCTTGCTGCTGTTTGGAGAATAACTTGCAGGAGGGGTTGTTACGTTAGCCTATGCAAAACCTCACAAGTAGCCTAGAAAACTGATTACGGCTTTTTTCTTTTTGTGAAAACCTATTCGAGTTTACTATCCAAAACTTTGACAACTGGAGTTGACGAGAAGAAATAAGTTCACATAGGTTAACACAATCTTTTAAAAAAGTTGATTGTTTTTTAAGCATTGCGAAACGAAACATGCCTAAAACGCCCTTTTAACTTACTGTACACTTCTTTTCTGTTTTTCGTGACGCAATCAGTCGAGGTTCCTCTCATCAAAGAAATAGTTTCTGATCTATCTAACTACCTATTTATACATAGCCTACATATTATAGATCAGTGTGTAGAATACATTTTTTACTCAGAAATTGCTAGTAAACATAAAACAAAGGCAAATAATATACTGGATATACCCTTTCTTTTTTTTAAATATCTTTTGATCAGAATCAGAATGGGCTTTATTGCCAGGTATGTTTACACATACAAGGAATTTGTTTTTGTGACAAAGCTCTGCAG
>JAUMHR010000072.1:12694721-12709242 GCA_032361145.1 Enteromius fasciolatus | reverse complement strand
CGGTATTGAAACTGATACCGTTGCTATTTTTAGATACCCCGGTATACCATAATACCGTATTACCGCCCAAGCCTAATATATATATATATATATATTTATTAGAAATTAATACTTTTATTTAGCAAGGATGCGTTAGATGAAAAGTGACAGCAGAGACATTTATCAAGATGTCAAATAAATGCTGCTCTTCTAAACTTTATATTCATTAAAGCATCCTGAAAAATAGAAATGCTGCTCTACAGCATAAGTTTCTACATAAGTATTAAGCAGCACAACTGTTTTAAGCAAAAAAAACACTGATGACTAGCATAATGACTGCTTTGCAAAACAGGAATAAATCATACTTTAAAACATGATGCAAGAAAAAAACAACAATCTTTTAAATCGTGATAATATTTCACAATATTACTATTTTGACTATTTTTGATTAAATAAATGCAGCCTTGTTAAGCAACAGAGGCTTCCTTGAAAACACCTGATAACTTACTATCATAATAGCAATAAATGATGCATAATTGCATGCAAGTAACCCTAAGTATGTGTAGTTAATTAATATCACTCTGTACTGAAATGTATCAGTACACTGTAACAATAAAGTGTAACCAAACATTTCTAAAATGTTTCTTCTGACCCCAAAACTTTTTATAGTACTGTATACTGCATGGATTCAAAATGTTTAAATGGGATTCTATAGAGAGGAGGAAAGCTATCATTTAGGTCATAGGATACGGAGCAATATAAAAAATATAAAAAATCATCCATGTCATATCAGATCAGTTTAGCAGCACTAGCAAAGACAATTTACCTTGTGGCCCCAGGTTTAACCCCCAGCATATCCCAGCTGTCTTTGCTGCTGCGGATGCGTCGGATGGTGTCGGCCTGCTCTTTAGTAAATCCTACATTGACCTCTGGAGTGGGCCTCTTCCCTCCGTTTTCACACATGTCAGTTATGGATGAGAAAAAGGCCTGTGGAAGTGGACCCATAATAAATAAAGAACAGTCATTCAAAACAGAAGGGTAGCCAAATAAAGAGCTGTATACGAGTACATACACACCTGAAACATTTCATTGATGCCTTCACCACTCTGAGCAGAAGTTTCAAAGTAATGAAATCCTCTGCTCTCGGCCCAAAGTCTCCCTTCACTCTCATCCACAACTCGCCTTTTTGTCAGGTCAACCTTTAAGGGTCAGAGAGACCACACTCTTTCAGTCGCTCACATATAAATCACGGATATCATAATAGATGTAGATAAACACTAGTGGTACCTTGTTGGCACACACGACGAAGATGATGTTCTCCATGTTGGCCTGTGAGCCCATTTCCTGCTTCATCTCTGTGAGCCAGTTGTCCAGAGCATCAAAACTCTCCCTCAGACCAACATCATAGACCAGAATCACCCCCTGAGAGTCCTTATAAAACTCATTACGAACCTGTACAACACACAACAATTCCCTCCAATAACACACTCTCGTAGTCATCACAAGCCTGTGATCAATTTCTATTGACAAATACATGACAACAAGCAAAATGTTAAATGCTGATGGCATCAGGTACTTCAGGGAGGACATTGCATGGACAGCAACTCAATACTACCACAGTGTGGTTAGTTAGATGTATGTATAGAGCAATAACAATTGCACTGTGTAATAAAAGAAACATACACATAACAAATGCATACACATAATAAATCAAGAAATACCTCATAAAAGAAAGGATGTCCAGCCATATCAAAAATGTTTACTTTTATCTCCCGGTCTCGAACCTGGACTCTTAAGATGGGGGGAAAACAATTCAATTTACATTTATCTGTGGTTTATTAACAGGCATAAGTGCAATAACTAACCACTAATATTTACTATTTAACATCATGGCAAAATCGTACACATTGTCTTGATTAATAAATAAAATGAAGGGATTTTGGAGCCAGTAGAACAAGACTGGATACAAATATGTGTTTATGTACTAAGAATACATGCTTTAAACCTGAGATTTGAGAAATCAATGACAGAAAGGATTTATTTGTCAACCCACACCACTTACTTTGTTACACCATAATCTATCCCAATAGTAGCTAGATACTTGGGCACAAACCGCTTCTCACAGTATCGTTTAATAATGCAGCTCTGAAACAAACAGAAATATGATCAAATACTGCATATATACTACATATGGGTAGTTGACGTATCAATTTATCAAATTTTGTGACAGCAAAAATTAAAAAAATACCCTCAAACATTGAAGATAAACCTCCCTTGTGCTATTTTTCCCCTACATTTTTGCTATGTCACACCAAGACAGTCCAGTTTTTTATTTGTCAACTACCTAATATGACACCGATGAAGACTAACAAAAACAAAATCATACTGATTGAATAGAGCTCCTAAATGAAACAAAAACAGATTACTAGCAACGAATGTTTAAAGCAACGGTATCCATGTATATCAAATACACAGCAATGCAGAAGCAGTTACTTTCTAGAGTAATAGAACTGATAAGTTCAAACATATACGTATCATTAACACATGACCAAATTAATAAACACATGTAAAGAACCACCCGATCTCTTGTTTGATGTTTGTATGGTTCAAAACATTATTGCATTCTTACCTTCCCCACCTCTGCATTTCCCAGACTAATGACCTTAACCCGTAACGACTTCTTGTTTTCTCGCCTCTTCTGAACATTCGTGTCCATATTGCACTTGTTCCCAAACCTCGTCCAAATGAGGAGATGAAATATCTCTAGATTTCACGTATGGCTGTGTCCGAGTCGGTCCGTAAACATAGAGAGTAACGTTAGCTGGCTATGTGGCTAACAGAGAGCCAGTGTGTCACGGAATATTATGGACAACATTTTTCCTTAAACCGACTATACGTTTCACTCATGTTTTTGCGCCCACAAAACCCGCTTAATTGTTATATTTTATCAGGTAGAATTATTTAAACTCGACATGCTAACGGGCTAGCTGCCCTAGCAACGAGTATTTGCTTACACGATTACAAACAACAGATTCAACAAAGCTTGTGCCATAGAAATAAATATAAAAAAATAAATGTGGTTTTAAAACAGTATTTTAAATCACATATTTTATTAAAAAAGTTACCGACACTTATGAGGAATAAGCATAGTCTGTGTAATCAAAACATCAGGGTAAATTATAGCAAATAGATGAGGGTTTCTATGGCGACAGCAAGCCTCATACACAGATTCGACAGAGGGGAGTCAATTGTGGAATGAATCATTACTAAAATGAATCAGTTGAAGCGTTTCACAAAACCTGACAGAACCGGACTCGTAATGTGTCGGGAAATGATGAGTAAACTGTTTAAGAGTTGTAAACTGTCTCAGTGTACCTAAAATGGGACATATGGAGCGAAAATAAGTTAGGCTGCATGGTCGTTTGATCATGCGAGAAAAAAATGTGCGTAGACCGAGTTGTTTTTTAATATTGCATTTTATTGAATCATTCAAAATATTTTCAGTCAAGTCTTAAGTGTTTAATAAGTGCAAACCGGCCACATAACATACATAATAATAATGATAATAATAATCATAATCATAATAATCATAATAGATAATAGACAAAATAATAATAATTTTAAAAAAACATTCGGTGAACTTCTTGTCCATAAGGTCTTGTCTTAATTGTTCATAAGAACCGTTTCGCGAGTCAATTTATACTACAGTTTAAAAATATGCATACAATTGACAGTTAACTTAATGTCCTAAAATAAGATCTAAAAGCAAAAAGAGGGATATAAAACGCTGTTGGTACTCTATAAAAAGTTCCTGAGCCAACTGAGTGACAAGGATGGAGAGAGAGAGTGCAACAAACCAATAGGCATGGAGGGAAGGAGGCAGGCTCTCATTAACATAACCTACAGTGAATGAAAGTATCCAAGTCTAAAACTAGAAGTCCAGGACGCTTTCCAAAAAGGATTCAGATATAGAATAGGTTCGATTATTGAAGTATGTAGGTTATTACTCTCAATAGTTATTTTAGTGAGAAGATGCCACTTCCAAGTATTCCAAATTTTTCAGGTTTCCCAGACTTGCCAAGTCCAAGACGACTACTCCTGGATTGCAGTGCTCTGCTGGACCATCAGGTTGGAGGTGGTAAGCACGTTTTTAAGCTATCTATTTTTCTTTCTATTTGTCTATCTATTTGTTTTAGTTGTTTTACATGCTATTATTTCCATTTATAGCACTTTATTTACGTGTGATTTTGAAATAGCCTGATTCTGAATTGGTTCCATGAAGTTTTAATATAAGAATGCTCATACAACATTTAGCAGTTGCAAAAATAGTAAATGGTGTTTGGTAATATGCTGTTATAATTCAACCACCTTTATGTTTTCATAAATAATTCACAGTTCCGTGTCTAAAGCTTAAACACGGTCAGATTAACGCTGAGCCATTTCACATGCCATGGATCAGACACTAGAGTTTCTCCCATCAGCTCAGGGTAGAAAACACACAGTATACTATATTGTAGACATGTTTTTTTTTAAATAAGGATTTATTCATTTTATTTCATTCTGTTAAAAATAGCCAAAAAAGTAAGCAAAACAACATGCATGAGAATTTCTTGTTTTTTTTTTACTTATAATGTACACAACATTTCTTTTAAGTCAAAAAAAAAAAACAATATTTTATTAGACTCTCTTTATAGTGAGGATACCATGCATGTTTTTTCTATTATAAAAACAGTTCAACAAAGCAACAGAAAATAACAGACGACAATCAAATACTACTACAGAGAGAGTGCAAGGGGAGGCGGGGTTCTAGTTGACTGAGACAAGGCTGCACCAATGAATTCCTTCCCTCTCTCATCCTGTGTCTGCACCCTCTCCATCGCTCTAACGTCCTCCTCATCTCCCTCCCCCTCTGCCTCTCTCATTGTTGAATGGTCAGGAGGTGTGTGAATGTATTCATCTTTGCTGAGGAGGGGCTGCATGTGTGCAGGAGCGTGTATATTTGTGTGTGTGTGTGTGTGTGCACCTGTGTGTTAAAGCAGCATTGTTCCTGATAGAGGGAAAGCTGTGCCGCGCTGTTTGGAAAATCCAAGGTCATTGGAGCCCGGTCACATGCGCCGTATGAGAGCGTGCATGTGTGATTGAGTGTCTGGGAGAGTGTGTGTGTCTCTCTCTCTCTCTCTCTGGCTATGTGACAGAGAAAGAGGCTTCAGGCAAAGAACAGAGAATTTCATCAGGTTTTCCATCAATGTACGGTAAGGGCGATTGTGTGAGTGCATGATTATGTGTGTATATGGTAATTCCCTGCTTGCGTTTAGGAAGGAAGGATTCAAGTGCATCGCAGGAGATTATGGGCAATGACAGCAGAATGATGCTGAAGCAACAGATTGCATGCAGTATTTCTGCTCTGCTGTATTTATTGTGCGTATTTCATTTCATAGTTCAGGCATCACCGATTTAGCTTCATGCATACTACTTTGCACCAAATACTCAAACACACTCACCACTGAAACCCACAAATCTACTGCAGCGTTCAGTTAGTCACTCTAACTGTATGTTTGCATGTGTATGTATTATATTTCTTGCCGTATTCATATTATTTTGTCTGACCAGCATGCATGGTTGAGGATGTTTCGAACGAGCTGCAGGCAGTCAGGCTGCGACTTTGATTTCTCACAGCGTGGATGCCTTAGAGATGTGCGACTGGCTTTAGTGTTCAAAACCAGATCCGAGTATCTTTCAGACAGATTTCTGCACTCATGCTGAGAGAATATAGAATTAAGTAAGTTACGTATGCTTATGTATAGAGTTTAAAAGATTAGTTAATCAGCAATGACATATTATGTAAATATTTTTATGGTTGACATGAATAACAAAACTAGTTGATTTTACTTTATATATAATTTTTTTCAATGAAAATATATGTTTAGATATTATGTTTTTCTGTGATTCATGCTGGAACGGAATCTTTAAAATAAATGTATTATGGTTTCCACAACAACAGTTTTCAACATTGATAATAGTAACACATTTTTCTTAAGAACCAAATATTAGAACGATTTCTGAAGGATCAAATGACACTGAAGACCTGAGTAATGATGCTGAAAATTCAACAACAGTTATTTAAATTGTAATAATAATGTCACAGTATTATCTTTTCACTGTGCAAATAAATGCAGCCTTAGTAAACAAAAGAAATGTTATAAACATTACCAACCCCTTAACTTTAAATGACTAGTATTTAATCATTTTTATTTCATAATTTATTGTTTATTTCAAAAATATTTTTTTTCTGAATACTACATTTTTCTGTCGATCCAAGTTTCACATTTAAATTATATTGTGATCCCCAATTTTCAATGTGGACCACAGTGTGTTATTTGTATTAACATTTTGGCCACAACTGCCATCTATTTTTGGGTGTAATATAACACCATACCCTAAAGCTTCTTCAAAAGGACACAACATTATTCTCATACAGAGTCCTGAGTATGCAAATAATAGTTTTAGATTAACTAGACGCTCATGGAAGGTTACAGGGTAACAAGGTTAGAGAAGTAAACGAATAGATAGCATTGTTCGGCCTAGCATGAAGTTCCCTTTCTGTATTTCTGCTTTTCGCTACGACACTTCCATATGAGAGTGAGTGTCTTTGATATTGTGTCCTGTTTTGGGCAATCTGAGGGGATATGGCATCTGTGATGGCTGATGTGCTAAATGTAGCTGTCCTTCCAACAATTCAGGGGAACCGTATTTAGAGTAACTGCGTCACGACGAGAGAGACGTGCCCGGAGTCTGGGTTTTGTGTTTCGGAAAGATTGATTTTTCATACTGTAGCTGGCACAACACAGAGTTTGATGCATTCACATGCATAGTGAGTTGTGTGTTATGTAATACCTTTAGTAACCCTTGACAAAGCCTTATTAAAACTGGATGTCTTCAGATTGGAGGATATCATATCAGCTGTAGTAGCACATCCGAGCACGACTAGTTCTTTGTTGTGACATAATCTTCTTTGCCACTGTGCCAGCTATAGCCTTTGTTTTGCAGCGTATGCAGATTGCAGATGTGAGTTGTTCTTGGCAACAAAATATGTATTTGCTTCCCTAGTGATGATGCTACACTCCTGGTTTAAATGGTTTAGTTGTTTGGGCTTAACACTTTACGTTTGTTTATTAACATTCTCATTAAACGTACAGCATTCTGTAAAAGCTAAAAGCGGATATTTTGGTCCCTGGGCTCAGTCAGCGTCAGTAGATTGTGCCAGGTGAATGATAGAGGTGAAACATTATGAGGGTTGTAAACCAGAGGGAACTGTGGAGGTTATATTTACCACCCTGTCCGAGAAACAGAATGCTGAAGCGCTTGCGTTTTATAAATGTAGCTAATACAGCACTAGTAAAGCAGTTACTGTAGCTCTTGTATGGATTTATGAACTTAATATTTACCTCTTGCTTTGCTTATGTTTGAGAGATGCTCATCTGGATTTATGAACTAAATATTTACTTCTTGCTGTGTTAAAGGGATGCTGATAAAGACCTTTGGTTTTGGGAGGACAAATGCTTGGGACAGATGATTTTGATTTCTTTAATTGTAAATGTAAATGTTTGTTCTTCATTCTTTGTCTCCTCCTTGTCTTAACATTGCCTAGTGATTCATTGACAGTATATTCATGAATTTGGCAGATGTTGCAAAATACTGTACCTCAGGAGAATTCACTTTTCATTAGGATTAACTCCCTGGAAACTGAGCTAGCATGGTTAAAAAATCGCCACAATTATTTCATAATAATAATAATAATATTTATTAGTGTTATTATTATAATTGTTATTAAATTAATAACAATTAATAAATAATATATGTATTTTTAATTATTTGTTTTGGCTTTACATCAGTGATCAATCAATCAAATATAAAGGTCTTGTTTTAATGCACTGACATTTTACCAGCTTATTCAATTTCCACTATTAATAAATCAAATAAAATGGAATATAAATAATAAAATGGAATTAATAAATAAAACAAAAACTATTATTATTATTATTATTGATTAGTTTGTAAAATTAATAAATCTGTTTGAATAATTGTAATAATTAGTTTCAGCTTCAATTCAGTGAAAAATAAAGCCAATTTTTTAGGTTTAATTGAAATCAAGTTAGTTATAATATTTTTTTTTTCTTTTTTCTTTAGTTCAGTGAAAAATAAATGTTTTTTTAAATACACTATTTTTAATATTTGTAATGAACTGTCTTGGTTTTAGTTCAGTAAATATATATAACTGACCTAAAACCAAAACAATTGATTACAAAAAAAAAAATATATATATATATATATATATTTTTTTTTCATTGTACTAAAGCAAATAAATAAATAATTAAACCTAAATACTTGCCTTTATTTTTCACTGAACTAAACCCAACTCAATTTATTACAATTGCATGTACCTTTTGTATTTTTTATATTTGTTTACTTGCAAGACTCAGTCAAAACCTAGTGAAATCTAGTGTTTTTCAAAGTATATTTTCCAAACCATAAACTGAACAGTAAAACCACGTCAATTAAAATGCACAGCAATCTGTGGTTGTTTGTTTGTTGTGTCATTTTTAAGTGATTACACATTGCAGTCATTAATGACCCTCTTTTTTGACTGCAGAATCACTCTGGGAGTGAGAAACAGGGAAAGCGTGAGAGAATTCACTGCAGTCTTGAGTGTGTGGGTGGAAATATTCAGTGTCGACAGTCAGGGTTTTTTTCTTTCGCTTCTGCTTCAGTTGCTTTAGGCATAGAGGTGTCACGCTAAAGTGTCAAAACAATAGCAGGTGGGCCAATGTGTGACTCACACTCCAGCTCCATCCAATCACAGCGTAATTGCTAATCATGATCTCGGTAAACAGCAGCTTGACAGCAGGCTTGAAAACTACGTTGACCTTGTGCTGCATTTGAGTTTTGTGGAGTGATGCTCTCACTCCTAGGTAGTTTAATATCTGTCTGCTTTATCATATGCTTCTGTACACGTTCGTTGTTGGTCATATTGTGTATGATATGATCCTTAATATTTGATGAGTATAATGAAAAGCCTGTGTCAGTTTTGTGTGGGTGGTTAGCGCTGCTGTCTTTTCGCTCCACCTGCTCTGGTTTGTTTACTTTCCTCCATGACGAAGCTCTTTCACTATGGTAATGCTGTAAACAGCCTTGTCCTTCCCAGGGGTCCTGCCAAGGTGCTGCTTCTGACTCATCCACCCAGAAGGGGTGTGTGTCCGTGTGTCTGAAAAACCATGTTTGAGGAGTTTTAACTGGGTAGTTGACAAGAAACATAGATGTAATCTGTTTTTATTCAGCATCAGTATTCTAGGTTAAGAGTGAGTATAAAGAAAAGCGTGCATTTTAGATTCAGTGACTCAGTTTCCGTTTCAACAATTTGAATCAGATTGTACATTCCTGCAGGTTGCATAAATAGTCTTGTGGTATGACAAAAGAACATAGGCTATATATCCACATATTAATATAAGTAAGGGATAATGTAAGATGATTCGTAGTTCCCGGATGAACCTGTGTTCTTAATTTTATGGTTGTTATCTGGAAATAACAAACCCTGAAATTTGGCAACTGACCAATCAGAATCGAGTATTCCACGAAGTCGTTTAATAAAATAGGCTATAATAACATATATACATTTAATAGCATAGATGAATATCTATTTAGCCTCTTTCAATTAATATGAACATGTTATTGTTTAAAAGGGATAGATGGATTATATTGGAGTATATTGCTACACTGCTATTGTTTAGGTTATCTCAGTGTTGCTATTATTAGAACTAAAACTACTAAAATTAATTTCAGTCATTGAAATTAAGCTGAAATAAAATTTAGGCTAATATTAGATGAAAAACTTAATAATGTTGCCTTGGAAAATAAATTAAATAAACATGTTTATGTACTAAAATGAATACAAATAAAATATTAAAATAAAATTAAAACTAAATAGAAATAATAATAAAATGACAAAAAATAACTGCACCATAATTTTAAAGTGTAATGTAAACTGAAAATGTAAAAATAATTCAAAATATGAACAAATATTATAATAGTATAAAAATAACATTGATTAAACTATATTAATAAATGCTAAAAAACAGTTCTTATTACCTAATGCAGTAAATAATGTTACATATTCAATCGTATTTGATCTTATTCTGAAATCAACCATATTTATTATAAATAATAATAAATAAAAATTACAAAAACACATAACAAAATTACTAACATTTCAATTAAAATTGAAACGTAAACAGAAAATGTAAAAATAAAAGGTAATTTAAAATATTGCTAAATATTATATAGTATAAAATAATACAAAAATAACACTGATTAAATTTATATTAATATATTTTAATAATACAAATATTAATAGGGTTAGGGTTAGTTAGGGTTATTTATATTAATAAATGCTGAAAAAACCTTTGTTCACTGATAGTTCTTATTGCCTAATGCAGTAACTACATATTCAATCTTATTTTAAAATTATAATATGAATATTCTCCTGAAATCATTTGCATCAAATTGTTTACAATTGATAAATGTGATTTACAGTGTGTCGCTTTATATGTCTGTATAAGCCTTTTATGGGCTTTCAAGTGCGGTTTATAACCAGAACTATTCTAAATGCTTTCAGCAGATTCTTTTCAAATCCATTTAACTGGCACACCAAGCTGCAGACGTTTCCTAAATACAGATTAATGCCTTTCCCCTGAGTCGACTGGCCTCACTTACTAGATTACAGCACACAGGTCTAATTCATTTAATGTGTCGATTTAATAAATAAACCTCACGTTGAGTATAATTACAAAGACTCTTAATCAATACTGCCCTACAGTACATCCCAGAGATGAGGTAAACAAAGGAACCTGGAGAGATAACCTGCCAAACTTCCTTTCATTTCTGTCCTTGTGAGCTGAGTTATTGTGTTAAGGTCTTCTTTTATATTACTGTCGCTATAATTCACTTTCTCCCATTGTTTCAGGTGTTTGTGGATGCTGTGGGGCCCTGAGACCCCGTTATAAGAGGCTGGTGGATAACATCTTTCCAGAAGACCCTGAGGTAAGGTCAGATAAAATAAAAGCTGAGCCAGAGAAAGAGATGCTTCACTAGGTTTGTAGTGGTTATCAGTCATCAGTGATCAATGCAGTGATGTAGACATAGGCTTTCAGTGGTGACATTCATTAGTTTTACAGCCACTGTGGCGTAGCAGATCTACTGCATGCTCCCCTGATTGCCTGATTTAACAGACAAGTTGTCTGTTTCATGGATTTTCATATTGGGGTTTAGAAGTAATTATTTTTTTGGTTAATTTCTTACAATGCGCATATTGTCCGCCTTTAGCGTGCTTAGAAATCGGAAAAAATAAATAAATAAAACATTGTAAATTGCTAGTAAATTTCAAGTAATGTAGGCTTTTACAGGCATCACAGGAAATATTGGCGGGCCCAGGCTAACGGAGTGTGCAAATACTGCAATCCTTAATTACACAGAAGCAATTTGTTAAATAGAGAGACTGAAATTCTCTCTAAACTCAAAAGGACACAATTTAAATACCAAACATAATCAAGACATAAAATGAGGCACGTGTAGAACAGATTGAAAACAAGAACAAAACAGCACATGGAAACAGGACAAGGTGACACAAACGATTAATCACATCCAAAATAAAAGTTATCATTTACATAATATATCTGTCTGTTCTGTGCATATTATGTAGGTATATATAAATACACACATATACGGTATATATGTAAATATGTTCAATATATAAACATATAGCTATTTTTCATAAAATATATACATGCATGAGTATTTATATATACATAATAAATATGCACAGTAAACTACACACACACACACACACATATATATATATAGTATGTGAACAAAAACATTTATTTTGGATGCAGTTAATAGTGATTTATCGTTTAACAGCACACACACACACACACACACACACACACACACATATATATATATATATATATATATATATATATATATATAACAGTGTAGTTGTATTACACTATTTTATATTTATTGGAAAAAAATTTATTGCACTAAAAATGTTTATCTAATATTGTAATGTTTATTGAATTCATTAATATTGGGAAGAACAAAAAGAAAATATAAAAAAAAAATGTTATATATCATGTGTGTTATATATGAGAATACTATAAAATAAATGAAGAGAAGAAAAAATAAAGAATGTTCTAGTAACTAATTAAGTAATTTAGCAGGTTACATATAAAAGCCTAAATTTATAAAGAACCTCCTCGTCACATATTTCACCATGTGAGGTTAAATATATGATACCTATATACTTCTGAATGGTAAGACAAGCTTAAGTATATTAGTGTGTGTGTGTAGTTTAAGCATTAGACTCAGAATAGGAGATAAATCATCTATGGAAGAGTTTTTCTTGTGTCTTTCTCTAATAGGCCTCTTTTAAATGTTCTCTTGCTCTTTGTCTGTCCATCTTGTCTTTTTGTGTAAAGGACGGTTTGGTGAAAGCTAACATGGAGAAGCTTACTTTTTATGCCTTGTCTGCTCCGGAGAAACTGGACCGTATCGGTGCCTACCTGTCAGAGAGACTATCCAGAGACGTTGCCCGGCATAGATATGGGTATAAACTAAGACTGGAAAAAAATGCAGTGATTGTTTCTGTCTGGCTCTATGATTTATACCTGCTATAGTAATCTGTGATAATTACTGGACAGTGTCATGTTTGTGTGTGTCTCGCAGGTATGTTTGTATTGCTATGGAGGCATTGGACCAACTCCTGATGGCCTGTCACTGTCAGAGTATAAACCTTTTTGTGGAAAGTTTCCTTACTATGGTGCGCAAGCTGCTGGAAGCAGACAAACCCAATTTACAGATCCTTGGCACTAACTCAGTAAGTGAAATTTACTACCTTTACTCTCTAGTGAAATTCACTTACAGCCCCTATTGATGTAGTTACAGATTTAGCCATGTGGAAAAGATCACTTGATAAATCTGGGTGGAGTCGGGCGTCTCTGCAGTACAGAGGGAGATGTGGCTGCTGCATTAACACCATGGGTTCAGGCGTCTGTCTTGCAGTGATCTCAGAGGACCAGACTAGAAGCTTCAAAAGCTCAATCTGCTTGATTATACAGAGTGCAAAGCTGTAACATTTTGGCTTCACCTCAATCAAGCACATCTAAACTACATTAAATATAAAACCCTCTTTGCCATTCAAGTCCCTACAGTATAATAAACGGCTGCTCTTAAAATAAAACGTATCCTCACCAAGGATGTATTCATTTGTACAAAAGTGATGTCTCAAAAGTATGGAAGCCTGTTTCTGCCACCTTGAGAAAAAATATAATTCTGTAAGTCATAATAATGAGAAACTTTCTCATAATTATGAGTTAATATATTATAATATTCATGGGGGAAAAGATATTTATAACGAAAAACTTTCTCCTAATGACTTATTTTCTCATCATAATGACTTAACACCTTGTAATAAAGAGAAACACACAAATAAGTATATAAATGGAATAGCTCATTTTAGCTCAGCTGAGAAAGAGAGAGATGCAGAGCAAGGGCGACACAAGGAACAAGATGAAGAACTGTTTGAGAACATTGGTTTTGAAACTTTTGAATCTATTAGAATCTTTAGAAAACAGATTTATATATGAATAGATTGTTATATGCTGCACCCCTAGATTTCTTCCTCTTCTCTAAAGCTGTGCATGGCCCCGCCCACTTTGTTGTGCGTTCCTGGGGGAGGGGTTTATCTGGGTTCTTGAGGTAATGGACCAGGAAAGTACTGTAGCTTGTTGTTCCTTACCAGTCGATTTTGTAGGAATTAAATTTTAAAAGACAATCTCTTCGTTTACATTGAATGTAACTAATTACACACCAACTAACATCTCAATCACCTACCCCTTATAAATGCTGTTATTTTAAACTTCCATTATATATATAGTGCTGTCAATACAAATACAAATACACACATGCATGTATTTCAGAAAAAATATGTTGTGTGTATATTAAATATATATAGAATATTTAAATTATCTTTATTTATATAAATTATATAAATATAAATATATACATATAAAAACAAAAATGTTTATTTTGTATGTAATTAATTTGTTAGTAATCATTTGACAGCACTAATAGATTATAAATTAAACCACCAGTAAACTTAAATCTAATCTGACCATCAGGGTAATCATTAAATTAGAAATCTATTTAAAACTCTAATCAAATATAATTATATATATATATACACTGTAGGTTTACATCATTTTTTTTTAACAATACAGCAGTATTCAATACTAGAATTTAATTATTTGGGCTGTTTTTTCTAAACATATACAGTGGGGCAAAAAGTTCTCCCACTTAAAAAGATGAGGCACATGAGACACAAAATAAGAAACAGATGTCCAGAAAATCACATTGTAGGATTTTTAATGAATTAATTGGTAAATTCCTCTGTAAAATAAGTATTTGGTCACCTACAAACAAGCAAGAT
>JAUMHR010000072.1:12684519-12694621 GCA_032361145.1 Enteromius fasciolatus | reverse complement strand
TGAAAATCACGGACGTCAGGTGATAACGATCGAAACTCAAACGTAGTTTAGAAAACTAGTCCCGTCCGAATAGGGCTAAAGCACACCAGAAACAAAATTGGAGACCTGCACCAGGCTGGGAAGACTGAATCTACAAAAGGTAAGCAGATCGGTGTGAAGAAATCAATTGTGGGAGCAATTATTAGAAAATGGAAGACATACAAGACCACTGATAATCTTCCTCGATCTGGGGCTCCACGCAAGATCTCACCCTAGTGAGGGACCTAGTGAATGACCTGCAGAGAGGCTACCATCTCAAAATCCTGCAGTGCCAGACGTGTCCCTCTGCTTAAGCCAGTACATGTCCAGGCCCATCTGAACTTTGCTTGAGAGCATTTGGATGATGCAGAAGAGGATTGAGAGAATGTCAGTTGAAACCAAAATAGAACGTTTTGGTAAAAACTCTACTTGTTGTGTTTGGATGAGAAAGAATGCTGAGTTGCATCCAAAGAACACCATACCATTCACCTACTGTGAAGCATGGGGGTGGAAACATCATGCTTTGGGTTTTTTCTGCAAAGCGACCCAGGACCACTGATCCGTGTAAACGAAAGAATAAATGGGGCCATTTATCATGAGATTTTAATTTTGCCTGGGCAATGAAGGAGTGCCTTCATAAGAAACATTTCAAGGTCCTGGAGTGGCCTAGCCAGTCTCCAGATCTCAACCCCATAGAAAATCTGCTCTAGAGGAGATCCGCATGGAGGAATGGGCCAAAATACCAGCAACAGTGTGTGAAAACCTTGTGAAGACTTACAGAAAACCTTTGACCTCTGTCATTGCCAACAGAGGGTATATAACCAAGTATCGAGACGAAATTGTGTTATTGACCAAATACTTATTTTCCACCATAATTTGCAAATAAATTCTTTAAAAATCCTACAATGTGATTTTTTTTCTAATTTTGTCCCTCATAGTTGAGACTATGATGAAAATTACAGACCTGTCTCATCTTTTTAAGTGAGAGAACTTGCACAATTGGTGCCTGACTAAATAGTTTTTGCCCCACTGTATTATGTGTTTAAGATCTCTAAACGTGTATTTTATTAGTTCTGTATTGCACTTTTCCATTACTTCATGTCAGAGCTTCCCATTTATCTGAATTATACAGGCCCTCTTCATTCAGTATAGACCCATTCCAGCTAATGTCATTTCATTTAGCTTGAAAAGATTTCAAAACACAGAAGATATTATCCTCTGTATAGTAATGAGAAATCTCGACATGGTCTCTGAAAGCTTTCCAGTGACTAGTCCAACTCACATGCTTACGTGAATATAGAGAATTCTCAACTTCAAAACCGCTCACATCTGATGATTCTGAAATATAAGGGCTTAAAGATTAAAAAGAGATTACTTTAGAGGCCAGATGGGGCAGGGCTTAAAGAGTGTTGCCCACAAATGTGTGGAAAAAAAAAGCTGTGCAAATGTTTAGTTTTCATTTAACAGCATGATGGTACTCTTTAGGTTTTGTGTTGGTCAGTAGTAGCACACTGGATACCCGCTGCTAATCTTAAATCTTTAGATATCCTAATCAGGAAGATCTTGATCTGTTGTACTGTAATGTACATTAACCGCAAGTACAGATTAGTGTACCTTACAGCAGGACTACACTGGACATTAATGGCTGACTAAACACTAATTAAAACAATTATTTTCTTCCTACTTTCATTTTGTCCCTCTCTCAGAAATGTATTTGGTCAAAACCCTTACAATTCAGTTAAAGTTAATTACAGTTAGAGTTAAAGTACTTGCATTTAATTAACATTTGTAGTTAAAATGTTAGCTTTACACCCAACTGTAAGCCTTAACCCTACCTTAAACTCTGAAACTCATTAGCAGTAAATATAGGAATGTTTCAGTTTTACAAGAAATCCATTGTTATGTTAGTACATAGTAGTTAAGGCCACCTAATATAAAGTGTGATCAAACTATCTCTATTTTTCTGTTCTTTCTCTTAAGTTTGTGAAGTTCGCGAACATAGAGGAGGACACGGCATCGTATCATCGGAGCTACGATTTCTTTGTGTCGCGCTTCAGTGAGATGTGCCATTCCAGTTACGAGGATCCAGATATTCGCACAAAGTGAGCACCTCTGTACAGTATTTCCAACACAGGAAGATTTCACACCCAGCCTTATGAATGGTGAAAATCTAGTTTCTCCTTGTTTTTTGGATTATACAGTTTTAAGCACAATCACGCGTTATTTTAAGGTTCAGTTTTGAGTATTAACTAATAATTAACTATGACTTTTTTGTTAATAAACTCCTAATGTTTGCTTATGAATAATTAGTTGTTAGGTTTAGTTATGGTGTAGGATATGGTCATGCAGCATATGGCATTAATATGTGCTTTTTAAGTTCTAATAAACAGCCCATGTGTTAATATGCTAATAAGCATCTATTTAATAGTGAGGATTGACACTATAGTAACGTGTTATCAGATCATCTCGTACAGATTTGTCAATTATGCATGAAGTAAATGAATAAGGTAGATTTCGGCAATAGTACTACTAATAAACTAAATACACAATCATCAGGTTTATATATTTATCATCAAAACATCCTATTTGCTTTCTTCTCATACATTCTAATTAAATGAATATTACTTTATTCACTGCTAGCCATAGATTTTTTTGACTACAGAAAGTGGTTTCTTAACCATTTCATTTATGCTTTACTGACAAATATGCATTGCATTAAGTTTATTGGTTTATGTTAAAACTGTGTAATCCAAATGAATAGAATGTATATATGCAATACAAAAATATTATATTTATATTTTCAGTCTTCTTAAAATGTTATTGTATTTTGTAAGACAACATGTGTGCAGCATTTCTTTTAAGAGGTAAAAAAAATATTATATATATATATTTATTTATTTATTTTTAAAAGTAATCTCGTTTTTGGTTGATCAGACTAATTTATTAGACCTAAAATTAATTATATTATAATAAATAAAAGTAATAATACAAATAAGAAATTATATTTTGAATAATAATAATAATAATAATTTTAAATTAGTCATATGCAATTAATTAAATGGTATTATCCATTATTATATAACTTACTGTGCACATTAAGGCTTTGTAGAAATAGAGCAAAGGGAATATAAAAAAAATAAATCACTAGTATGTGCACGTGTCTGCAGGAGAGTGTGTGTGGGTGAGATTTTACTTCAGATACTGATCAAATTTAATATCTTTTGCTCAGGGATTGAGTAGAACAAGATTAGAAATGATATATTCTGCTTTTGATATAAAAGGAAACATTTTTTCCTTTGTCATTTAATAATTCATACATCAGGGAGAGAACTGCACCACGCAGTGTACTTTAATAAAAATAGCCATATATATTTAAATCACATTACTCATAAATGTGACTGAAGTCTGTGTGGGTTGTGTGTGTAAGGATTCGTATGGCAGGAATCAGGGGTCTTCAGGGGGTGGTGAGGAAAACCGTCAATGATGAACTACAGGCAAATATTTGGGACCCTCAACACATGGACAAAATCGTGCCATCACTCTTGTTCAACCTCCAACAGGAAGAAGGCATAGAGAGGTCTGAAACACACTTTCACGCTCACACAAACCATCACACATCAGTGAATACTTTTGTCTAATGGAAGTGTGAATTTTCCTTCCTTCAGTGTCTTGCTGATAGCTTTTAGCCGGTCTGTGTGATTAAGCTAATGAACTCCTAATGGAATGCTAATGAAAACTGTGTGATATAACAGTAGACTGACTTCAACGGAGGTGTCAGAGTCTCGAGTGTAATAAGAAAGTCATTTATTCTAGAAGCTGCTGTACTGGCTGTAAACCTAATAAACTCAAAGCCCTGAGGGGCAGAGGCCGTCCACGAAATCTGAATTGAACCGTGTGATGAACTCAGAAATATAAAAGCTCTTCCTGTTTTCACCTCAGGGGAAATAACTTACTACAAGTAAAAATACTGTCAATTCAACAATCAATCAGCCTATTCATCATTCGTGGTTTATGTTTTCTGCTTTGTTTCCTATTGATAGGTCTCCCTCTCCAGAGACAGAGAAGGAGAAGGAGAGTCCAGTGGAGCTGACAGAGAGATGCTTTCGAGAGTTGTTAGGACGAGCGGTCTACGGTAACATCAAGAACGCTGTGAAACCTGTGCTCATGTGAGTATTTATGGACTACCCTAAACTAACACAAGAGGGCAGCACATTTATTTTCTTTATAGTTTATTTTATAGAAATAGTTATTTGGTACGTGTCTATTTTAACAATTAATTAACAATTATTTACATTTTCATTATTTATTTTATTTGAATGAATAGGGGGCATATATTTGACTATAAATTTCAACATGAATACTAACTTGTCATACCAGCCTCAAACGTATGTGTAGGGTGTAAGTGGAATAATGACAGATGCTTGGATGAATTATTAATAACTGACCTCAGCAGGGGTTTCCATTTATACATATAAATGAATTCATGTCATTGTAGAATATCAGGACAAGGTTTTTTTATTCACACAAATGATGCCCCTATAAAAAAGTTATATATTTAAAATTGTATTTATTTCAAACTAAGTGTAGTTTAAACATGTTAACATATTTACTGACATATCACTTACTGATTTGAAATTATAATTGAACTTTATTTGAAGTAATACTTGTTCGAAAATGTGTTTTATTGTCACTATTGATGAGGATTGTATGATCTCTGAATATTATCAATCTTTAAGTGCAAGATATTTGAAGTGTACTTGAAGTATATTTACTATAGGCCCACTTTAGCACAATCAAATATACTTCAATATATATTTAATTGGACTTCAGCCCATTGTTTGTGCATTAAGTACAAAATTATTTGTTCCAGTTTAGCAGACTTTAACCAGTTTAGTTTACGAATATTACAATTGCAGGATATTTTTATTACGTATGTATTTGAAGTATGCTTAGCATGAAATAGCTATACTTAGCGGAAATGTAGCACTGCAAAGGGAATGAAGGAAAAAATGAAACCAATTGTCACCATTGTTAGCCTAATACAGCTACACAGTAAAAGGAACTGTAGTATCTGTTGCGCCAGTGTATATTTTGACCTACTTTGTCAGCTGTTTCCTGCTCTAGTTCTGTTTGCTGAAGCTAATCATTAATTCACTTGTATATTTCCAGGCACCTTGATAACCATTCACTCTGGGAGAGCAAAATATTTGCAGTGCGCTGCTTCAAAATCATTATGTACTCCATTCAGGTAGATACAAACGACTGTGTTGAAATTTGATTGAATACAAAAATACAATGACACACACGCATTGTAGAACATGGCCGTTTGCTGCTTAAAAAGAAAAGAAAATCTCATGATGTAATAATATTTCTTATTGACTTTTGCAAGTGAATGAATAAATGTAATGACAATTTGCATTTGTGTTACTGTAATATTAACTCATCTTTGGTTCCTTTGACAGTCCCAACATTCACATCTGGTGATTCAGCAGCTGTTGGGCCACTTGGATGCCAACAGTAAGAATTCAGCCCGAGTGCGTGCTGGGATAGTGGAGGTGATCTCAGAGGCAGCTGTCATAGAGGCCAGTGGATCCATAGGTACTAGTCTTTAAACCACTAGAGCGAGCAATCCTTTAATTTTATACTGTAGAAATCATGCGCATCGACAATGGTCCTTAAAGGCATAGTTCACCCAAAAAATGAATTACTCACCCTCATGTCATCAAGACCTTTGTTAATCTTTGGAAAAAGATATTCTGAAATCTGAGAACTTTCTGGCCCTGCATAGACACCAATGCAACTGACTCTTCCAAGGCCCAGAAAAGTAGTAAGGACATGGTTAAAATAGTCCATGAGATACCAGCGGTTCAACTTTAATCTTAGCTACATTTTTAGCAAGAAGCTACTAGAATACTTTTTGTCGACATGGAAGAGGAGTCTTTTCAGAATCTGAAAGCTCACGGATTTCATCAAAAATATCTGTATATATTTGGTTTCTGAAAATGTTACGGGTTTGGAACGGGTTTGGAACGGGTTTGGAACGTCATGAAGGTGAGGCCCCATTTACACAAGTGCGTTATCGTTTTAAAACAGCGTTTTAATGATCCTCGTTTACACTGGCGTTTCTGCTGCGTTTTAGAAACAAGCTCTGTCTACACCACACAACCTAAAACGCATGTCACATTACCTTTAATGCAGGTATAACCATAGATAGGTAGATCCTTATTATTTAGATCGTGCATCTGTGTGCTTGGAATGATCGACCAGGGAATCTACCAACACATATGGGTACAACAACGAGCATGATGTTATTGTTTACACAGTCATCAAGGATATGCAGAGCATACAGGGCAGCCACACCATTGTTTTCAAAATTCTCTGTTTTGCACTGAAATGCACGTTTTCAATCTAAAACATGCTCTGCAGTACTTGCAAAAGACTTTTCGAGGATGGAAAATGCTAAAGTTATGCATTTTAAAATGAAAACACATTCATGTAAACAGGCCTGAGTGAAAAATGACAGAATTGTCCTTGATTGGGGAATCTATTACTTGAATTTAGTTTTGTCTCTGTGTTGTATCTCTCCACAGGGCCCACAGTACTGGAAGTGTTTAATACTCTACTGAAGCAGCTCAGACTCAGTGTGGACTATGAGCTTACAGGATCCTACGACTCTTTCGGAAGCATGGGCTCCAAGGTCATTAAAGTACATGAGGAGAGACAACTCCAAGAAGCTGTCATCAAAACTATTGGTGGGTGAGCATTAAATGTTTGAATGGTAGTTTTACTGGTACTGGTAGATAGATAGATAGATAGATAGATAGATAGATAGATAGATAGATAGATAGATAGATAGATAGATAGATAGATAGACAGATAGATAGATAGATAGATAGACAGACAGACAGACAGACAGACAGACAGTGTATGACCCTTTACGTGTGTTTGTTTGTTTACAGGCTCATTTGCAAACACACTTCCCACCTACCAGCGCTCAGAAGTCATGCTGTTCATCATCGGTAAAATTCCTGTGCCAGGCATGTATCCGGCTCTGGGGTCAGCCAACACAGGGTGAGACAGGGTTACAACCAAAAGATGAAATACAAATTAGCTGAGGAATAACCTAAATACTTACTTAAAATGATGTCATTAATCATTTACGCCCATGTTGTTCGAAACCCGTAAAAGCTTCATTCATCTTCGAAAGACAATTGAAGACATTTTGGAGGCGTAGCAAGAATATTGTATTTGGTCAATAAGTGTCTGTTTCTGGATTCAGGGTTGAAGGCAGCAGGATGATCCAGATTATGCTGCTAAAGTCTCTGCTGCAGGTGAGCTGGTTTGTGTCAGTCATGATCTCACACTGTGCCATGCGGAGACTGTTTACCCCCCCTGCTGTTTCATGACATCCACTGTTGCTGACGCAGTCTAAACCGTCTGACGGTCTTGTGTGCCTTTGAACATCAGTCTTTCTGTTTATTCTTCAGGTAACAGCAGGATTCCAGTCTACAAACATTTTGACGGCACTTCCCACCTCATTCCTGGACCCGCTCTTGTCCTTCACTCTGATGGAGGAAGCAGAGATCCGTCTACTCGTTCTTGACATCCTCATCAGCATCATTGATCGCCATGACAACCGGCACAAATTCTCCCCTGTCAGGTTGGGGCACACTGACACACATTTGAAAAACTCTAGCAATTTACTTCTTAATAAACGATTCATGCTATATAATAAAGAAGGAACATTTTGTTGTTGTAGTGTAGTGCCTCTGAAACGTATTCAAAGTTTTACTTTATTTAGCCTAAGGCAATATAACCAGTTATGATCATCAATTAAGTTTTTTTTGTACCTTATTCTGACCCTTACAAAATATGGATAATTAAAAAAATAAATAAATAATATTTGTAAAATAAATAAATATAAAAATATATATATGTATTTTGTTTTGGGTGGGTTAATTTAGTCATAATAAAATCTTTAAATGAATGATGTTATCATATTAAACACATTTTAAGGTTACACTGAAAAAGAAAATGGTGTAGAAACAATTTTAACTGATGGTAAATTACAAAGAAATGGAAAATAAAAAATATTAAATCCTGGAATAGTATTAATAGTCTTCAAAAAATATAGATTTATAAAGTGTATCTGACCAAACATATTGTAAGGCATAAATAGCCCTTAAAATGCTTAATACATTGTTAATACATGAATACAAAACCAGCTTTTGGTTAGTTATTGGTTAAAATGTATTTCTTGCTATTATACATTTCACAGAATTAAGTTTAAAAAAAAAAAATATTATGGAAACACTCATTTTATGGTTACACCTATTAGTTGCTTATTAGCATGCATATTACTAGAATATTAGCCATTTATTAGTTCTAATTAAGCAGATATTAATGCCGTATTCTACATCTCTAACCCTACCCATTACCTGTTCTGAAGTATTTTGCTATAGTAGGACCTTTGAGAGTTACCTGACCGGACCAATTTTACAGTGCATTTTGTTATTGTATTGTCTACAGAATTATCTCAGACATCTCAGTACTGAAGTTGAAAGTAGACAAGTGCTCAAGGCAGGATAACCTGTTCATGAAGAAACACAGCCAGAGGCTGTACCGCCACATTTACCTGGCCTGCAAAGAGGAGAACAGCGTCCAGCGGCACTTTGAGTCTCTGTATACTCTGCTGGGGTTGATCTGTGTGGAGCTGGCCAATGAGGAGGTGGTGGTGGACCTGATCCGACTGGCTCTGGCATTACAGGTTTTACTCTTACCTGTGTGATATGCACATGACTGTGGGGCTGAATAAATATTTCAGTTGACAAATAGGGCCATCATAATGATGGATGTTAATTAATGCAAATTTTAAAAGTCAGCTTTTAGTCCAGCATCTCTTTACATTATGCTTTACATTTTATGTCATAAAAGTGCCTATCAATACAAAAACTACACATTAACAATAGTTTTTTTTAATTCCCCTGATACTTCTTCTATCTCAGGACCTGGCCTTGACTGAAGAGGCTCTTCCTGCTTACAACCGCTGTGCCATCCACGCTCTGTCAGCTGCGTACCTGAACCTCATCAGTCAGCTGACCACTGTGCCCACCTTCTGCCAACACGTCCATGAGGTAAGAGCTATCTAACTGTCTGTCTGTCTATCTACTTTATCTATAGATCTATCTATATCTCTGTCTGTTTCTATCCTCAGGTGATTGAGTCAAGAAAGAAACTTGTTCCTTTCCTGCTGCCAGAGGATGTTCTTGTTGAGAGCTCAAAGTAAGCAAGACTTCTAGACTCAACTTCTTTACATGTAGTTCTTCATTCTTACTAATACAGTAAGTATACTGTATATACATACTGTTCAGTTTTACTCAGCTCAATATTGTTCAGTTCACTATAAGATCATTTTCAGCTGTGATATGCTGAACAAATGGTTATTAAAGGCATTGAACCCACAAAATATCTCTTACTGTATCTGTCAGTTTTCTACCACCTCAGAAAATCACACTCATATAAAGCAGAAGAATAGTTTTAGCCTCCTTCTCTTTCAGGATCCTAGAGAAGCTGGAGAAGGTGGAGGGAGAGATGTTGTTTGTGCAGGCTAAGATAGCAGAGATGCTGGGCGGCAGCGGATACAACACAGAGAGACTGGCCACTTCATACATCCCACAGATCACAGGTCTGACCCTCACACTGAAACAGGATGTCCTGTCATATTTTTGCCTGTCTTGATACAGTGTGTAGCATCATGAGACACATATTGTAAGGTCATTTTACATTTAAATGTTAAAGTACACCTGAGTTATTGTGTTTCTGGAATTCTCATAAAACAGCAGAGTAAAATATAATTTTTGTAACTAACGCAGATGAAGACAGACTGTCTAAGAGGAAGAGTATTGGAGACACCGTCTCCCTGCAGTTAGAGATGGAGTCTAGAAACAGTCCAGAGAAAGAGCAGGTAAAACTTTCTAATCTTCATTGCAATGTTGTGTGTGTGTGTCTGGACGGGTTTATGTGGTTTATGAGGACACAAATTTGTATAATGACATGGGTATGACATAGGTATTACAATATGTAG
>JAUMHR010000072.1:12666203-12676203 GCA_032361145.1 Enteromius fasciolatus | reverse complement strand
ATATATATATATATATATATATTACTTTTTCATTTCTTTTGAAGAAAAAAGTAAAACATAAAATGCTGAATGGTTTCTACCTTGTGAACTGCTACTGTGTCAGGGAAGCAGCCCAGTAGTCCCTTGTATTCGTTGTTTGTCTCCAATAGGAAGTGCAGATCTTTTTTTGGCTGATAAACAAATGTTATCTTATTAAAACAAATGGTTTAAAATCATGGATAATGCTAAAAACAGCTATCATGGATGCTGCTATCACAGGGCCTTGTGGTTACAATTCTATCAACAGGAATGAGGAAACCTGCTAATGATGAGTAAATGACTCTGGTAGAGGTTCAAGGACTGAACAGTTTGCTGAAGTATTACTGTGAGGATATACTGTACTTCTGATACCTGTCCTGCAACGAGTTCTGCTATTTCCTCATACGTTTTTCCTGTTGCGGTCAATGCTTCCGTCAGAGTTGATTCCCCTTAAAACAAGGTACAAAAAAACCCACATCAACAAAACATGAATAGACGATCATTACGTAATCAAAAATATTTGATATGTCTATGAGAGCATTTTAATAAACAAAGCTCCATTTTCCTACTTGGGTATGCACTAGTGTTGAAAACCGATGATAGGTTCTGAAATGCTTTTCCAATCTGCCGATACTCCTTTTGTAATGCTGTCGGTTTAAAAGCAGATTTTTACTATGGACAAATCACAGGACAGTGAAAGCAATAAAATTATCTACATACAGTATACTATTTGAGAGTACTTGACTAATTATAGAGTTATTGAGGAAATATACTGTAGTATGCAAACTCACGCCCTGTACATCTCTTCCAGTGAAGATGCCCTACAGCCAGTAGTTCTTTAACACTGTTGTCCATAGATCTAGTAAATTGACTGTACATTTCATACTTCTGCTCCCTACAATCAAATCAAATTGATTTATTAAATACATATATAAAATAATGCAATTTGGGGTTAATAACCAAATTAATTTTAGAAAATTAATATAGTATCTCACACTTGACCAGGATCTATCTCTGGAAGCTCTGGATCTATGGTGGAGAAGATTTTCACTCCCACCGTTTCATCTTTCTCTGCTTTCCGCTTCCCTAGTTTCCACTCCTACAAAAAAACCCAAATAAAATATGACTGCCAAACACACACAGAACTGCCATGCTGAACCTAACTATTCTCTAGCCAAAGTTAATATTTAACACGCTTCTTGTGATGTGATCTCAAAATCTGCAAACAGATGGCAACAGAATATCTATTGTTTGACTATGTATATAAAACAACACGTCCATTACTACTATACACATTTTAACAAACGCACTTTCTCGTCTCTGTAGTTAAGGAAGAGCTGGAAAACTTCACTGTTTGAGATCACGGGATGCCGACACATGCGGGACATCCAGCCCTGCAGGCGTTCCATGCGCATTTTGATAAATTCCTCTTCAAATCGGCCTAAAGAGAAACAGAAGACAGATGCTAGGAAGTCTACCAGGCCAAAAAAAAAAACACTTGGTGGCTATTAAAATACAAAAACCTTTCTAAAGTGACCACAGATTTCACTATAACTTTTTTGCTTTGTTCACCTGTAACTTGTTTGTCAGGTAGACATGGGATTGGCAGAGCACAGGCAAACTTCTCTACGAGCCTCTCATATAACCAGTCAAAGTGTTTGTATCTATGATTGACAGGTCTGTTTGTAGTCTGAAAAAATAGTTAAACGTAAAAATAAACCAAGATCCTTTAGCAAAACAATTACATTAAGTCAATATTTTTAAGCAGTCCTGAGTGGTGCTTTAAAAGGACTTACATTAGGTGTGACCTGGTATTCGATGTAGCTCTTCAGGCCGTACATTTTTGACCCTTTTTTGGGATCAGCCACTACACAATCTAACTGAGTTTGTGGATACAACCACACTGGACCCACCTCGCCCGCCTGCAAAATAAACATTCGTCTTTTTCTCCAGGATTCAGAAATGCGTTAATGTATCCATTCACCATACCATGTAAAACAAACCCAAGGTTGTTCGATTATTCTGTTAGCGACAATAACCATCTAATCAATATACAGGACAAAGACAAATAACTTACATAAATTGACAGTTTGTCATTTCCTTTAGCTATGTTCTTGGTAAGCAGATACACCTCTGGATTTGGGGTCTTGGAGAACCCTGGAAACCTACGGGAACAGATGGAATGAGCATTTTTCTGAAGTTTGTTTAAAGGTCCCACATTGTACACATTTTTGGAGTCTTATTTTAGGTGTTCTTAAGAATATATATTTGCAGTACAAGTAACAAAAAAAATATCAATATGTTTTTACAGCTCCTCTTTTAGGATCTCTGTCAAAACAGGTCGATTTTGGCCAGTCTAATTTGTGAGCCTCTCTTCTGATTGGCTTTTTTTTTTTTTTTTTTGAGTGACGTACGAGCAGGCCAATCAAATGTAACAATATCACAATTATGTCACGATGCAAAACAAAGGGAAGACCGAGGCAGCTCGTTCAAAGCAAAGCAGATTTGGCTACATAATCGACATAATACAGCCTCATATTAGAAATATGATTGCATGCTAGTGCCAGATAAAAATAACGATGATAGCTATGGTAGAACGCGGCAAAACGAGTGGACTGGACAGCTACGATCATCACAAATGCTTGAGTTTGCACGCTGCTTATCAAAAAAGGTTCAATGAACTAGTGTCTTTTGTTATTATGTGCTCTCCTACATTTTTATTGCGTCTCACGACTATGTCGTTTATGAAAAAATTTCTGTGTATGTATGTAAAACAACAAACTCTTTATGCAGGCTGTGTGCAGTTTACTGTGAATAACCGATTTGAAACGTATATGGTAGTAACATATCCCCTAGACCTCACTTATCATGAAAAAAGCCAGGAAATGTCAGATTTGACAATATGGGACCTTTAACTAATGGAATACTGATTCTGGCAGTTATCAAAACTGAAACATTACTTGTTGAGGGCTATTTTCATAGTTGAGTGAGCCCCGCCCCGCTGCATGGTTCCACCCTCTTCCGTCTGTGAACCTCCATAACCGACTGTTGACCTTCCATCATCAGAATCATCATCCCATTCCTCATCAAAGGAATAGACAGAACCTACAGGCACATGACACAACAATCACATACAGCATTAAAATAGCAGACTGAAAAACTAAACTTTGTACTCATTTACAAAAAAACAATTATATTTTTAAGTATTAAGTAATAAGTATTAACGTAACTAAAATCCATTTTCCTGGTTATTATAATATTTCCT
Source organism: Enteromius fasciolatus (assembly GCA_032361145.1). NCBI lineage: Eukaryota > Metazoa > Chordata > Actinopteri > Cypriniformes > Cyprinidae > Enteromius > Enteromius fasciolatus. The sequence continues at coordinate 12,672,920 of JAUMHR010000072.1, read as the reverse complement.
ACTTAAGAGGGCATCTTTGTGTTCCAAGATACTGATTCATAATTTCCAGCAATGGATGATCATAATGCACTTTTTTCATGAGTATGCTAAGGTGTACTTCTTTTCCACAAGAGTATTCATACAGGAATGCACATGGAGAGGCCAGAAAAGGTTCTGCTTCCTTGTGCAAATGTGAACATACCACTCTGTCTGTGGGAAGCATGCTTCAGAACAACTCAGCTGTGTAACAGGCAAAGACAACTGTAGGGATGACTATACCATAGCAATGAAATGATCCACCTACCTCCACATATAGTACTTAGCTACCTAAAGTACATAAAGGGTTTATTTATGACTTTATCTAGGGTATGCTGGAAGAAAGAGGTTCAAAGTCCTCATAACAAAGCAGATTACACAGACATGAATATCCCACATGGTACATGCTATAAACAGCAAAGCAGCAACATGATGAGATTCTTCTGTTAAAAAAATGCACATGTGCCCTTATAACAAATATGTCAATATAAACTGTTTGCTTTCACTTAAGACTTACAGCGTTTATGATGTTACTTCCAAAGCATTTTGACACAAACAAATGTCTGTATTAAACCATTCAAGGCCTATAAAGCGTCAAAAATAATGTTCAATACTTCCGCGCTCTATGAGCAAGTGTCTCTCTTGTCTTAGTTGAGTTCTCTTTCGCTGCTGATTGCATTTCAGTGGTATAAAATCACTTGTTTTTAAAACCGCAATGATTAAAAAAAAGTGTCCAAATAAACATTTTCAGTGACCACTTAGCACAGAAACAGCACGTGAGGCTATCATTGTTAGAGATGAAAGAACAAAAGTTGCCAGTTGACACATTTTTACTGGTTAATCATGTCTATAAGTATATCGCCCAGCCCTACTACAATTGTTATTTCTTTGGATTGTAGATATTGTAACAAGTCTATATATATATATATATATATATATATAATTGTAAATGTTTAATGGAGGTTGTACTGTAAATGTTTTTTACTAACCGTTATTGCCTGCTGGTTCCTGTTCAGCATAGTTCCAGTTGTCCGCAGGGTCATTGTTAGACCATGTCGTGGCAGTCCAAGCCTCATTCCCATTAACCCCCTACAGATACATAAAATACAACATTAAATCTTTGAATAGATCTACATCCATGCTGACCCTCAAGACATTTGCTTTGCCATTTTGTAGTGAGCTTGCATAAATTATACAAGTTATTTTAACTTTAAAATGGATTGTATCAGCTTTTTTCCACAATCCCCTACCGATACACGTTCTGGAACTATTCTTTGATTGATCCAGGTCACAACTAGTTTACAGTGATTCACTCTTGCTGGGTTGGCCATATAAACAAAATGCTGCTGCCTTATTCATATTCAAATTCTCACATAATATTTGCTTGTGTCTCCATTCACCCCATGACACCATGTCTGACCTATAACATACAAAACAATGTCCCCTAAAACAACGTTGATATACTATACTATATACTATAGATATTCCTGTAAAGATTTTTTTTTAAATTACTAATAACACATACTCCTCTTTAACATTTGCCTTAAAACATGAAATTATTAGTTCATGTTGGCATTTCAGCTGTTTTTCTATTGTAGATTTTAATATGCACTCACTCAGTATAAGCACATGTTATGGAACGAATTAGAAACATTATTTGACTTAAGAGTGTAAAACAGCAATAATGGGAACCGCCCTGCTATTTTAAAGGTTACTTTACAAACTGTGAATCACATAGTTGAAAACAGGACAAAATAACCTTAAGATTTTTTTAAATGTAGAAAATGACTGCAGAAGCCATTATGTTCACTCATAATGAAAAAGTCAATGACAACAATATATGAGTTTCTCTTCTTGTATAAACGGGCAGTGGTCTCAAATTAATTGAATAAATGGTATAAAAACAGTTTTCTGGATGTGCTTTATGAACTAAAAGGCTCTTGAGTCCATCTCTGTCCATTAGTCTAAGACTTAATGGCAAATTCCATCAATAGACCTGACCTTGATGCTGCTAAGAACTAACTTCCAGCCACGCAAAACCATTTGTCGTGCTTCCTGGCCTCACCAATTAAGACCGTCTATACCAATTTTCCCTGAGCACAACATTACTCATGTGTTCATTGTTATTAGTGCTTTGGTGTTGTGAATCACTCTAAATGTCACCGATGAAAACATTAAGTTTTTAGATACATCTTTTTATCATTTGTACCATTTGCAACATTTCTTGCAAGGGTGTCTGTACTCTTAACCGGAGGTAAATTCAGCCAATGTGTAGAGTAAAATCTACAGCCTAATGTCAAATAGTTAGTTAATACTATACAATTAATTATTTATTTATATTAATGTTATTTATATAGTATTCATTTAAAAAAATGATCACACAAAAACTACAGATTATAGCAAAAATAAAATTATTATTATATAGTTTTGCAAGATACTTTTTAAGTTTCTCAGCAGGGGAGTCTGCACGTAACCTTGGGGAGCGGAGCACATGACTAAACACATAGTTTCTGCATGTGGAAATAATTAAATGCAATATATCGATAAGATTATAGATATAACTGAAGGGAAACAGCCTTCTGGCTGAGATTTGTAGCCACACCTACTGGGCGAAGGAGACCCAGAGGTAGCACAACCGGAGGTAGGCAGGGAGGACTCAGGTTCTCAGTTCCCGTGGGAGTGGTGCAGCAAGCCGACACCAGCTGGCCTTCCGCTCACCTGTTGTCTTCTGTAAAGACACGGGAGGACACAGCCTCTACGGGAAGGTCGTAGAACCTGGCAAAGGTGTTGGGTGTCGCCCAGCCCGCAGCCCTACAGATATTTGCTAGAGAGGCGCCATGAATCAATGCATAGGATGAAGCGACACTCCTTGTTGAGTGAGCTCTCAGTCCTAAGGGGCAAGGCTCTCCCTGGTATAGATAAGCCAGGGAGATGGCTTCAACCACCCAATGAGCCAACCTCTCATTCCCTTTCTGCCTTCCACCATAGCAAATAAAGAGCTGCTGGGAGCATCTGACGCTCTGAGTGCGGTCAGTGTAGAGGCGCAATGCGCGTACAGGACACAACAACTCTAAGGCTGGGTCTGCCTCCTCACGGGGCAGAGCTTGCAGGTTCACAACCTGGTCGCGGAAGGGCGTGGTAGAAAACTTGGTCACGTAGCTGGGCTGGGATCTCAATATCACATGAGAATCAGCCGGGCCGAACTCTAGGCACTCTTCGTCGACAGAGAAGGCTTGTAGGTCCCCCACCCTCTTAATGGAGGTCAGTGCAGTTAGGAGCGCTGTCTTCAGTGTCAGATACTTCAGATCTGCTGACTGAAGGGGGCCTGCCACAGGCCATGAAGGGCGACGGCAAGGTCCCAAGAGGGATGTGTGGTCTCGGGGGATTAACCCGAAGCGCACCTCTGAGGAACCTGATGATGAGTTGGTGCTTCCCGAGGGACGCTTTTCTGGACTAGGAACATGAGGTCGGCAAACCAAGTCCGGGAGGGCCAGTAAGGCTCTACCAGCAGGACTTGCTCCTCGTCGTCCTTGATCTTGCACAAGGTCTGTGCAAGGAGGCTCACTGGGGGAATAAAATAGCCGGCAATGGGCAGACTCGGGGGAAGCGAAGAGGTCTATCTTGGCCTCGCCGAAGTGGCTCCATATCAGCTGGACTACCTGAGGGTGGAGCCGCCATTCTCCAGGGTAGGTGGACTGCCGTGAGAGCTGATTGGCTGCACAGTTGAGTATCCCTGGAATGTGAACAGCGCGCGGCGATTTCAGCCACATGTGACTCCACAGGAGCAGATGGCGGGCGAGTTGTGACATGCTGCGGGAGCATAGACCACCTTGTTTGTTGATGTACGCAACGACCGCTGTGTTGTCCGTCCAGTGCATACAGCACCCCAACCCATGGAGGAGTCATCCGTGTTGACCGCGACATGCCTGGACACCTGACCCAGGGGTACTCTGACCCGGAAACGCCAATCCGGAGTGTGCCATGCCCATCTCGGGATCCGATCGTGTAACCAAAGCGGCCTCATATGAAGCAAGCCCAGAGGCGTGACCTCTCTCTCAGTTGACCTGAAGACCCAGATGGCTGAAGTGCCGTAGCACTATGTCCCTGTGCATGCACAACAGATCCCGCGAGTGAGCTATTATCAACCAGTCATCGAGATAGTTGAGGATACGGATGCCCATCAGCCATAGCTGGGAGAGGGTACCCTCCACGACTTTCGTGAAGAATCGAGACATGAAAGTACATGTCCTTCAGGTCGATGGCTGTGAACTAATCCTGGCTCCGGATGCAAGTTAGTATGCGCTTCAGAGTGAGCATTTTGAACGGCAGCTTGAGAAGGGACCGGTTCAAAGCTCTCAGATCCAGGATGGGTTTCAGCCCACTGCTCTTTTTGGGCACGATGAAGTAAGGACTGTAAAACCCTGACCTCATCTGGGCTGGAGGGACAGGCTCGATTGCATTGATTGCATCCAAGATGGCAGCATTGCTGTCAGATCGGACAGTGGTATAGCGGATGCCGTGGCACCTGGGCAGGTGCCTGGCTAACTGAATCGCATAGCCGAGGCGTACCGTCCGTATCAACCAATGTGGTTTCTGCCTCACCCTCTGATGCTGCCGAAGACATCTCAGCCTCTCGGGGCGCCCCGAAGGACACACTCGGCCCTGTTACGGGGGGAGCGGTCTCCTTCGGGAGGACCACAGGAATACACGGTGCCCCAGAAGTACGTGGGGCTAATACACCGGACGGAATATTCTGGACAGTCACCTGGAGGTCCGCCAAGCACCTCGGCGTTGGAGTCGTGAACTTGCTACGGTCCAGCGACTTCCTGCGGGAAGGACGCGAGGAGAGCCGTCTCATGACTGAGAGGCGAGTCCTCAATGCAGCCATGGTCATCCGCTCGCAATGAGCGCATTGACCATCAACGAAAGCTGCCTCAGCGTGTTCTCGACCCAGACACGTGAGGCAACGATCATGTCTGTCTGAAGAGATGAGGAAACTTCCGCACCCAGAAGCGCACGGTCGGACCGACATTCTGGAGAACGTTTTCACCAACCGTGGAAAAAGCCCAGGGAAGACCTTACGCGGCAAGATCGCAGGAACTCTTTTCAGAAATGACACTCCACTCCAACTTCTCCAATCGCAAGTCGAGGGGGTCTCCAGCTCAGAATGGCGTAGGCTCTGATGCGAAAAGCTGCATGTGCACTGCGCTCGAGCCCTCTTATACTCACGTAGTGATAAGGTGCACCTGAGCGCAATCAAGTGCACGTCATTATTCATTGGCCTTTTGTATAAAGCTCAAAGACAATTGGTCTCTCTGGCGAGTTCCCATATGTAACGTCAAAGTGATTATTTTCTATTACACACCATCTCATCAAGTAAAAACAAACAAATAACAAAGATGAAGTTAAATAAAATGTATAAATAAATACATAAAATATTTTACAAATTTAATTCGTAAAGATATGTCATGTTTGTCTACAAGAGCAATAACACAGATTTAAGCATAACTTTTTAAAACAAAAGGTTATAGATCATGAGAAATCTAACAAATGTGTCCAAATGTTTACTGGTAGTGACTATTTAATTGGTTTGAAAAAAATTATTAGACATTTTAGTTTTGCTAAAATTGTGCCAAACAGATGGTGAGTCTCTTTAATGGTTTAGTTAAATGGTAAGACGAATCTGACTTCCTAATGTATATATCTGCAAACTGCTACACATGGCTAAGTATTTAAACAGCAGTGCATGCACAATGATGATGTGCACAACACAAAGTGTGAACATCTGACAGCCTACTAGAGAAACAGCCCCGGAGAGAACAAGTGAGAGAAAGAGACACAGTTCCTCGTGCCTAATATTCCGAGCTATAATGAGGCCCATTTACTCTCATTCTCCTGCTATCACAGGAAATGGATTTCAACTGCAGATGACACATAGGGCCTTTGTGCATGTTATGCTCTGCAGACCTCTCATTAAATGAGTGTGGATTTCTAGTAAAAGTTGGCTGTGAAAATGAGGAAGCAAAACTGCCATTTGAATAGTGGGTTTTTTGCTGGCTGTGGCTACTTATTTTTACTGACACCTGCTTTACATTTAATTTGAGGAACTGTGAAATATGCAGTCACTGATAATGTAAGATTTCAGACATTTGAGCTGGAACTTTAGATGGTAAATGCTCACCACAACTTCTCCAAATGTGAGATTATGTGGTACCTGAGTGTTTGCTGAACTGCTGCTGTATTGATTCTGAGCATCAATGTACTGTGTCGCAGACGCTTGTGTGGAGCCAGGGTTGATCTGCAAAACATAATATTATACATGTAAATATATTCATGAAAAAACAGCCTGATATGCTAGAAAAATTTAAATATTAAATCATGTATATTTTTGTTATAACCAGTCAATGGCTTTTGCAGTCCATGCATATCTTAAACTTTCCCTCCACATGAATCAATGACAAAAAGTTATTCAAATGTCATTACGTCTGAGGAACGCAGATTGTGTATCTACAGGAAAGCCACATGGGAATATGTTAAACATCTTGGTAATTATGGTACAAAGATAGACCTACTGCACAGAGCATGTGGGAATATTCTCCGTCTGGAGTAAAGTATGCCAAATAACTAATTAAACCTTTAGTCAGTTACATTTTTTATCTTCTATTTAGAATACAACTCAGGATATACACACATTCAGTTATT
>JAUMHR010000072.1:12636381-12647893 GCA_032361145.1 Enteromius fasciolatus | reverse complement strand
GTGGAAGGTATGTGTGGGAAGAGAGAGACTGAAAGAGAGAGAGAGAGAGAGAGAGAGAGAGAGAGAGAGAGAGAGAGAGAGAGAGAGAGAGAGGGAGAGAGAAATGTGTTATAATTACAACCAGTGAAGCATAGTCTTCATATAAAATGCATTAGTTTGACTTGACACATTAATTATCTGTTTTTGCAGATGTTTTGCAGCATTGTTGTGCAAACAATTTTAGGGGGAGGAATTATGGGAAAGTGAGCTGAAAATAAAATAAGTGGGAGGTTTCTTGCAGATTTACCTTCATTCATGCAGAGAGAGCGAAACGATGCAGCTGGAGAAAATGGAACCGAAGCGAAAGGATCATCCCAACAAGGTTATCATTACACCCTGCTCCTCGCCCTAACCCCTTCAATTTCTCTACCCACGTGGATTTCAATGCACTCTCCGTTTTTTGGCGGTTTGTTGTAGTGGCGAGAAAGGGGGAGGTTGCAAGGCTTTCCATTCAAGCATCACAAAGTACCATAATCAGGAAGATAAAGAAATTACACATTATAGATTTCAAAAGGAGATAATGGACTATTTGTTTGTTTTTATGCTTATTTGTGCAAATCGTAGCTGCTTGATGATGCCTGTTGAAGGATTGTTGTTTTCCATTGCTGCTTTTCTTTTATAAGATCTTAATTGCAATGCAGGCAAACAGCGTTTTGTTTTTCCCGTGGCAAAGTGGATGGCCGACACAGCTTTGTTTTAACACCAATCTTAACAAAGGGAAACAGATTGTGCCTTTTAGCCTTCCAGACGTCCTCACGGAGGATGGGAGCATGCATTTTGTCTCGATGCAAAAGTTGTTGTTAAAACAACAACAGCATGCATGAAAAAAGATAGAAAAAAATATATCAGATTAAACATTATAAGAAAGATTACAGGTGCCTTTCTTAAATAAACAGCTGAATTAGATAATAAAACCTCATGCAGTGTTTTAAGTAAAGCTGGCACAAGTAAAATATTTCATATTAATGATTGTGGTTGGTTTTAAACAAGTCACATTATTATTTACAGTTAAAAAATACTCTAATTTCTTCATTCTATGTTATTAATTTATTTTTACATTATGATTTAATGTTACTACTTGCCTTGTTAAAGGGAAGTTTATTGCATTATTTCAGTGTCACATGTCCTATCATGACAGTGTTTTGTATTGTGTACTTCTTATATATTAGTGTTTCCTTCAGCTTGTGGAAATTTAGATTCTTCATGTGGCTTTCTCTTTACCACCTGTGTATTTATGGGGGTGTCAGTATATTTTAAAGGTATAAAACAGGTTTTAGCTTTGCTAAATCAGCAAAAAGGACTGAGGTTTAGACAATTTGTACAAAATTGTAAGAGTGAGGTTGTAAGGTATTGTTTGAATTAGTATTCTCGTAAATTACATATAGTATGTATTCTAAATTATGTTTGGTACTCTTTTATTAATTTCATGTGTGAGACCCATTCCTAGAATTCATGTAAACAGAGAAATGCATGTGAGGACATAAAAGTTCCCCACACAGGCTTTAATCAAGTCATTTGAACAGAAAACAGAAAGCTGTTTATTAAAGCTGTGACTTATGTGTGAGCTGTGCTTCATACATCACTAGGCTACTAACAATGGAAAACACATTTTTTTTAACCCAGGCTCATTGGAAATACCTACCGCTACATACATTTCTGCAACCCATAATTACATATCTTACTGCATGTTTCACCTTTTTACACAAGTGAAATGTCCGGAGAATGGCTCTAAAACACACGTTAAATATGTAATCGTGGCACGTTTCTATTAGGTTGGTACAGGTATGTATTACAGTGTTTTTATAATGCTGCTTGAGGTACGTTTTGTGGCCGTTCAGAATTCAAATATCCAGTGAGTGAATGCAACCACGTGAGCTACCAAGTTAACAAATTGAACTGGAAAACTCATATGAAGCTGTATATGTGACGACAACGTTCAAAAGTATCAGTTTTCAAATCGTGCAGGATGTTACAAATATTCTAAAGTGATAACATAACATTCTGCAACTAATTGTGTGAAAATCAACCTTTATTATCAAAATAATAATTATAATCAAATATAATTATAATCAAAAATGTTTCTGTAAATCATACTTTTGTGTGAAAAGAATAAAATCTGAGTTTTACTGCCTCTAGTGTGCATTTCAACTGGAAACTGCAGCAAGTCGTATGCATAGGTACATTTTTTTTTTTTCAGTTTTGCAGAAATGTATGAAGAGGCAGGTATTTCCAATTGCATTTTTTGGATACAAAATTTTGCTGAAATATATAGCTAATGTGACTGTACTTTAAACCGCTGATATTTGTAGACACACATCTAATGGTTGTCTGTCTGTAGCAGAATGCTAATATTGTTACTCTCTCATGCCTACAGTATTCTGAATGGCAGCCATGTTGGCTGAGGTAGCAGGCAGCCAGAGGAGTGGAGGAAAATACCATTGGCCCATGTAGTCCTTTTAGAAAAAATTATGATCTGGGTTCAGAGGGAAGCGAACATTATCTTAAAGACACTTGCTGATACATTGTATTTGCACAGACAGAATGAACACCAGAGTTTAGATAATGAAATGTGGGTAACTGAACTCAAAATGCCATTAAGGGTGTTGTGTATTCAAGTTAAAAATTAAACTGTTGCAGTTAAGTTCTTCAATGAGCTGCCTATCTATACTTCAGCCAAAACAAATTTTAACTATTGCTACTCTAGAATCATTTTTGGTCATGATGAAGTCCACGCAGCTGCCATTTTTATCTGTTGCAACTTCTCCATACTGTGTGCAAAATGTGTCATTGGAGAAGTGCTAAATAGGCCTAGTCCAAAACCATTTCGGCCATTTCTGAAATTCAGTTCCCTAGTGCAGACTTGACTTCCATTATTTATTTATTTATTTTTGATGAGCTAATGATATTTGAGTCCTAAATGTACCCCTAAATCTAACTCTTCCTGATGTTTTGCACATTATTTAGTATTATTATTAGACCATTTTCCTTGTAGGCCAAACTTGCCCCGTACAAACACACACTGAAGACAATTGAAATGTCACAATTAAAGAAGAAGATTCAATTTCAGCTTGTAGGACTATGCTCTGCTCTCATTGGCTGGAAGTTTGGGCATGGTATCAGAAGCGCAGCTTTATCTCGGCATCACAAGAGAGATGCTGAAAAAGAGGCCTGATCGTAATATCTGTTTTCCCTCTCCCCGCCTGCTGTGTTTCGCTAAGCTTTATCAAACAGCCGTGTGTTTGTTTGCAAATGCAGGATTTCACGGGTCATCCTTTATCAGCTCGCTCTCCCGTCACCTCCAGACTTCCCAGCATATTGTGCCATGTTTTCTCCGTTGGCTCCAAAAAAGCCGCTCATCCTGGCCAGTGCAGGCTGGCTAGTGTGTCTGTGTGTGTGTGGCGGTGCGAAGGGAGCCATCTCCTCTCACAAACACATGGCCCGCTTACTTGCCCGGTCTCCACCCCTCCTTCGCTCAATCATGAGCTGCTTTTGAGGAGCAGTGTTGAGAGCATTCAGCCGATCTGCAAATTTGGAGCGACATTTTTACTGACACATTCAGACCGGCTAACAATGTTATCACGACAGCAGCAGACTATGTAGAAGATTCGCTGTGAGGCGCTCTCAGAGAAACCCTCCGACACCCCTGAAGGTGTTAGCAATCGGCTAATCAGTGTATTTCTGTGGTGATCCTCCTGCACCCTCCAAAGGATTGTGGGGAGGTGCAGCAACCGGCCAAGCAGATCCCAAGCAGGCCCTTCCGGTTTAAATAGGACACAATGCTATGGAAACAAAAGAAGCCATATTAATGGGGAAGCGCTGTCAGATAAAACATTCTCCGCTACGAGCTTCCAAGTCAGGTAAAAAGGTACATTGCTAATCCATAATGCCAGAGCTGCGCTTTGTTCCCTCGCCTAAATGCAAAAAAAGGAAGTAAGCAGGGCGACCCAGAAGGCTGGAGTAGAATAGTGCAGAGGATCATAATCAGACGCCCCTGATCCTTTAGTAGCTTTCCAAACGCTTGGACAGACTCCTTTAGCCGCTGCTTGGGGACAACTTTCAGATAAACTAGGCCGTCACAAAAGACTGAGAGGATTGCCTTTTCAGGACAGAACAGTTGCCTGTTTTCTCCAGAAGATGTAATCCATGTTTAGAATCATTTATTGACTGATTTTCTTTTTTTTATTGTCATTTTATTTTTTATGTGACAGATGTTGTTGCTTTGTTCTTCTGTACACACATTTTTTACCAAACTTTCAATTAACTTCATAGTTTAGTGTAATTAAATATATACATATATTATTATAAAATGGACAGGTCCCTGATTTTGATTTGCATTGTAAATTACTCTACAAACATTCACCTTTGTTCACATTTGTGTGTTGCTCGGCAACAACTTTGTTGGAACCACAACCGTTTCTGTGGAAACTCAACAGCTTGGTTTGAAACTACAATGGGTGAATTCCAAACAGAAGTGAGCATCCCTATGCCCTACTCCCTTCGAATCAAGGGCAGGGCCCTTGAAGTGTGTTCTTTTAAGTATGCAGGGCATTTCTGTCTCATATAAGCATTTGGAACGTCCTTATTTCTTGACGGAAGAATAATAATATCATTACACTTTATTTGCTCTGTTTTATTTTGTGAAACCTTGCTATGTGTATGGAATAGCTGTTTTATAAAATAAATAAGCCACATAAAGCTTCTTCTCAGTAAGCTTAATATATATTAAATCGTCATTTACTGGGTGGCTGTCCTGAACCATAAGACCTAAAGAAAATTTTATTGAAATAACTTTTTCCTTGTTGTTTTTGAAAGTATCTTTTTAATTCTTTGAAAAAGTAAAGCAAAAAAAAAAAAAAGTTTTCTGTGAAACTTTATGTGACAAAAATGCATCCCACATTTTTCGTACCGAAATATTGTATCTTTTGTTATTCCTGTTTCCTTCTGTCTCATAGAAGGTGAGAAGACAGGTCCCATTGTTTTGAGGCAAATTCAAAATCAACACTGTAAAAAATGGCTGTGATTTTTACAGTAAAAACCTGTGAAAATGCTACAGGAAAAAAACTGTTAAATGGTTAACGGTAAATTCCTGTAAAATTTACAGGGAAAAACATAACTGACATTCCCAGAATTACCTGCATTGCAATTCTCATACAGTAAATGACACTTAAATTGTTAGCGATTTACCTCTGAAAAAATAGCAACAAATATGTGTATTTATAAATATATAAATATAACACAATTTAATTGTGCTTACAGTAGGTATAGTGAGAAATTTGGGGAGGGGACAAATATTCAAAACAAAACAAACACAACAAAACAAGTCACATTCTTCAACTCTGACTTTTATATATATACTGTATAATTAGATGCAAAAAACATTTTAAGTACTATTTGAAGTTTACTTCTGAAATTAGCATTTTTTTTTTATCTGGCTCTTATGTTTATGTTCTGTTATTTCACTTAATAAAAAAAGAGCATATTCATTGCCATTAAAGTGAAATTACTGAAAAAATGCTAATTTTAGAAGAACATTTCAAATGGCACTTTAACATATAAACTTTTCATATATATTGGTTTAAAAGATCATGGCTCTGTAATACATTGGAATTGTCATGCATGGTATAAGATGTCTTAACAGCCAAAATGTGCATATGTATAAACACCAGTGAAAAATAATGCAGATGGAACTCAGGCTGTGCAAAATGGACAGTCAGCCAGTGACGTTTGTGTATTCCTGCTATTCCTGCCATGTATGTGTGGTAATTCTGATTGTGTCATGTTATAGATATATCTATTCAAAGTCTATAATTTATAAATATCATGAAATTGTTATTGTTAATATTGTTAATGTAATTTTAGCATTTTATATCTATCATCATTTTATTATAGTAGATATTTCAAGCTGCTTTTGAGCAGTTACTACTTCAGTCTTCAATGTCACATGACCCATCAGAAATGATGAGAATTTGATGCTGCTTTTTTCCTAGAAACTCTCAGGAAGTTCTTAGGAATTTTTAGGAATAGAAAAGTGCTAAAAGTTCTCCTGTAACATTATAAATGTTTAACTGTGACACTTGTTGAATTCAGTGCATCCTTGAGTACAATTCTACATTTTTAATAAAAAACCTCACAAAAAATATATATTTTTGAACAGCCGTGTACATATTGAACTGTACATTTTCTTGCTATGGGAGATCGGGCTTTTTGCTCTGCTGCACCTAGACTGTGGAATGCTCTCCCTGAGCATCTGAGGACGCCTCAGACTGTTGATACTTTTAAATCTGGTCTTAAAACGTATCTTTTTATTAGAGCTTTTGGGACAAATTAAACGTGTAGCACTTTGAGATTTGCTTTTTAAATGTAAAGTGCACTATAAATAAAATATTATTATTATTATGTTAAATAATTCATCATTACGCAAGCAGTATGTTGTAAGCAGTATGACCTGAAGGACTTATTTTAGCAAGTGACGTCTGTGTGTTATAATTGTGACTTGGGTGTTTCAAAAGAATAACGCCTCCTCTCTTTTCGGTTCCCGGCGAGATTTCTGGCGTCATATTTTCTAGCGTGGCCTTTTCTCCAGCTCTGTTGCGCATCCTTCAAGTGGCTCCCATTGATGTTTCATCTTTGATATGCTTTACAGGGCCCCTGGGTGTCACGGGGCTTAGGGGCCCCCCTGAGGCAGACGGAGGGGCCCCCAGTGTGGAGCTGAAGGTCTTCAGGGTCCTGACAGTGCTGATGGAGGTGATTCTTGAGTGGCCTCTCGCTGTGTTCAGTGGTGGCCGCAGTGAGTCGCAGCTTTTGAAGTGATAGATCTTAAGGATATGAAACAAAAGTAGGGATGGATTGAACTTCATCTGCCTACAGGGGAGGGAAGGCAGTGAAGTCGGATGGGAGATAGGTAGGGCGCGGAGGGGCGGAGGTGCTGGGTCACCGGTGAGCCAGAAGAAAGAGCCTTTAATCCGAGCATGTCTTGTAAGGTCAGGAAAAGTTCGCAGGATGAAAAAAGGTCAAGCCAAAGGTTGTGCTGATTTATTTAGTGCCACATAGGGCAAGCGTTTCACCTGTACCCCTCTGGCACTGAAAAAAGTCACTGTTTGATTTTACAAGGATAGTGTTACAGAATAGAAAAGTACTGTATGTGATGAGCACGATATTCATATAATATTCACTGGATTCATTTGAACTGATTATACTTTATGGGCATATTTATTATCAGTATTTTCATGAAATATTCGTTGTATCCCTTTGATTAATAAAATGCAGTTAAACATAGGCGTTTGTTAGCAGAACTATTCTTTTGAATGTAAAGGAGGCACAGAAGCTCCATCTGAAGAAGCATACTGTTTAAGAAAAATGTTCAATTTTGGGTAAAATACATGTATACATATTGCTCCACCGTTGCAGAATAAAGAATAAATGACACAAATGATGACTTTATATGTTTCCTTTATGGTAAAAAACCATAAAAGCATTGCTTCTTACATACTAACTGTTATTAAAGTCTCATACAAGCATTACTTGGCAAAATGATTTTACTTGTTTCCAGCAAAATTATATAAAAAGCTCAGTTTGATAACTGTCTATCCTTACATAAAAAAATACATGCACAGCTTTTGAGATACAGTAGACATTAAAGCTGGACATTACAAAAAGAAAGCTCTTTTAAAAGCTGTGGATGTATTCTTCGGCAGTTAACCTAAATAAAAGCATGGCTGTACTAAAAATGATTATTTAAAGCTATACACAATGCTGTGTATCATTTTGATTTACATTGCTTAGTATTTTTATGTTTATTTGCCATTTTATTAATTTATTTAATATTACCTGCTGTCACACTGATTAAGTGTATAACTCAATCTTGATTGCTGAACCTGTAATACTAGCTCAAACTTGACACGCAAGCATGGACGAGTGAGCACAGAAAACACTAATTAAAAAGCAGGTGGATCAGCCCTGTGGACTGGCTATTAACCCTTAAGTCAGGAAGGACTGCCCACAGCCCTGCCACCCACAAACCCCCATCTGTCTCTGAGGAGACGCTCCAATACCATTTTACCCTCTCCAAAGAGAGAGAAAATCTGTCAGTATATATGACACACTGAAATTGGGCTGTTTTATATAGGAGTATACTGCCATTTCCTCAGAAATACACTTGAAGGAGTATTTAACCTTTAGATACTGCAACTATTTTATTTTAAGTTAGTGTTTTATTGTCTTTGACTGGGTGCTTAGAATGAAACTCACTCAAAATAAAGATTTGTTGGGAGATTTGGTTTTCAGATTAAACTTGCTGGCGCGATGATCCAGTTAACAGTGGATCACTGGACAGCAATGGTTGAATCAACACCCGATCTAATGAATGTGTGTATATAAAGACAGCTTTCTCAATTTTTTTTTTTTTACTATCTAAAGGTGTGTTCAATAAATAAATATATTATAAGCATGGTTACAATTATTATTGAGACCATGCAATGCATTATATAAGGTGCATCACAAAGTATAATTAATGCATTAAAATACTTTTAAAATGCATTATATATAATATTGCATTACATCCTATTTTTTTAAACTGTATACAAAACTTTAATAGACAGTTTTATTTGTAAAAATACATGTATTCAGTCTGTTTCTCACAGATCAGAAAACGTGGAATAGTATAACGTGGTATGGAGCAAATTTGGGAGTTTTTTTTTAAATGTGATAGATGTGGTCATGATCTATCACAGTATATGAAAAATATTTTTCTGAATATTTGACAAAATTACTCTTTTGAGAAGCAGGAAAAAAAAAAAGAGAAAAGAAACAGCATATAGGTTTGGAACAGCATGAGGGTGAGTAAATAATGACTAAATTAAAATTTTTGGGTGAACTATCCATTTAACAACAAATAACAGAATCCCTTTGTAATTTAAACAAATGGGCCCACTGCTGTCATGGCTTGCCCAGTACCTCCTCCTACATTCTGTTAGCAGGAGAAAGAGAAAGGGAGATAAAAGAGTTGCAGTGTTTTTCCCAACTGTGAGCTTTTTGTTAAGGAGAACGCCTGAGGCCCTGACAGACACAGAGAGGGACAGAGCGAGAGAGCAGTCGCTGCCAAGCTCTCTTCCTCCTTTGCTGGCGGGCCCTCACCGGCATGCTGTCCTCCTGACCTTGGTGGGCCTTACTGGAGAAAAGAGATGGCAAAGATGGCCGTCAGCTCCTCTTCTGCTGAGCTGCCTGGTTTCGGTCCTCAGCCCTGGGGCGGGACTTCTGCTGGCTTTCTGCGGGACTCCTTCAGTCCACTCACCCAGGGCTTTGATGCATATGTTCTGAAGGTGGCCGCCGCCGCGACTCAGGCATGGTGGCAGATGGCAGACCTTCAGGCCTCCGCTGGTCAGACTGGTGTTCATTTCCCAACTTTTTTCTGCCTGAGTGTTTCAGAGGAAGACTCAGCAGTGCAGAAGAGCTTCTTCTGGTGGCGAGAAAGAAACAGAGGGTGAGACAAATGGAAATAGATATCGAAATACCTTCAGAAGACCAAAGCACCGTTGTGCTGGTTTGTAGATAAATCTTCTGTAATGCAACAACAACACAAAATATTTCCTGTTTATTTTAAGAAAAGAAAACCTTTTTTTTTTTTTCCAATACTCTATTACTGTTATTATTATTATTATTTTTAATGCAGGTTTATTGCACACAATGCAGCCATGTTAAAACCAATATATAATAACATGAATGCACCAAGTGGCCATGTTGCTTTGTAAACCATATTACTTCAAATATAACATTCAGTATATTATTTATCAGAAAAACAGTTTATTCTGATTATTATTCATTTATTAACTGTTTATTTGACATTTCTGGCTTAAATCATATTGCTGCTTATAAAAATAAAACACAGCAAAAATTAGTATTTTTAAATTGGTTTTGATTTTATTGCAATTTGGTTTTTAAAGTAAATAATTTAATATAAAATAAGATAAAAATACAAATTAATTAATTTTATTTTGCATTAAATTACCCAGTTAAGGTTTCACATAACATTTATTTTATTTAGTTTAGTTTAGTTTAGTTTAGTTTAGTTTAGTTTTTTAGTTTAAGTTATAAGTGTTTTTAAGCACAACTTAAAAATAAATCCTATCTAGTGTCCAAAACCAGACCAGCTTGGGACACCAAACAAGGTAAATGCGCTGTTGCTGGTCTTCCGCTGAGTCAGCTTACCTCATCTAGGCTTTTATTTTCAATTTTATTTTCAACATTATTTTTTCAACGGCCTGTTTTTATTGCCCTTATCAAAACAATTAAGTGAGTAAATCTTTGAAATTGGCTTGATGGGTTTGAATAATATTCCCTCATGTTGTGAAAGTGACTTACGAAGCCAAGCACTTTTGGGAAACAGGGCCCAAAATAAGTTTTTGACAGAGTGTAATTTAATGCAGGCAAGGTGAGGTTGAGATGAGGGAGGAAAACGAGGGATAAACGGAAGGTGAGCTAGAGAGATGAGCGCTGTGTGTCCTTGAGACAGATCTCCTCCTCATCCCTTAGGAACCTGCCATCTCCTTGCCCATCCTCTGGAAATGCTCTGCTCACACACACTTTCATGTACACGTGCTCGCTCTCACGAACACACTCTTCCAGACAATTACCGTCCTTTCTCAAGATGCTCGCAGGTATAGGCCAGCTGCCACGTCTCACAAATCGAGCGTGCTGTTCAATGCCTTGGCAGAGGGCGACAGGGGACGGGCGCTCATCTTTTTTCACATCCCTTCATCCGTTTTTCCTTAAAGTTGCATGGCGGAGGACAAAATGGACAGATGGGGAGGCCTCACTGTCCTGATGTTTGGGTTCTAATTATATTAGCCCAGGCCCTGCATGGATCCACGATGAATGTTTACTCAGCCACCAATTTATAATCATTTAGTGAACACCTGTTTAGAAGAGTCAAAAAAAGAGAGACAGAATGGGTCAGGGGCCAGATGCGGAGAGCGGAGAAAGTCGCATATGCTGTAAGCAGCCCGATGGCTGGGTGAATGACTGGGACGGGCCAAGGATGGAGACAGTCGGGTGGTATTATAACAGTTATGCCTTCAGCAAGAGTGAAGGAAAGCCTTGATTATGCTTTCAGCTGCCCACTACGTCAGTGAAGATACTTCCTGAGAAAAACCAAGAAAATACTGAGCCGCTTAATTGCTTATTTTTCTGTAAAAATCAAATCTTACATTGATTTGAAACTTTTTTTTTTTTTGGTTAACTGATATCCATAAATAAATGAACTCTTTTAATAATTTAATACTTCAATTATTACGAATGAAATGTTTATTCTTTCAAACTAAATATCTGCTACATGCATAAAAGCAAATGTAAGTGTATAAACAGATCCAACCCTGTTATCTGTATGTCACTTACAGCAGTACATGTGAGATAAACTGAAATATTGATCTTTTTAATGTGACAATTCTTCTCTGCTGTTCAGTTGTACATGCCGATATGA
>JAUMHR010000072.1:12605754-12621809 GCA_032361145.1 Enteromius fasciolatus | reverse complement strand
ATATATATATATATATATATATGTGTGCATGTATATACTGACACTACACTTCTGGATGATAGTGAATATATCATAATTATAATATATTATAACAGATGACATTATAAATTACATTGAGCTTTGTATTATATTTAAACATGTTTATATTATGTTTAACATTAAAATGGCATACTGTTATGATTTTAATAAAAGCACACACAAGGGAAAGTATGTCTGCTGATGACATGAACAGTGTGTGTGGGCACGCACATATGTTTGTGTGGGAGGAGAATAATGTAAATACAATATGTGTGTATCACTCCCTAGAGGACGCAAGCATTTATAAGAGGGAGCTGCTTTCAGTGTCTCATTAAGAAGCAGATTTTGCATTAATTAAATCTTCATTTAATTTCCAGGTTTTTGATTTCCATTATAAGCTGTAGGTTGCATTCAGATCTCCTGCCCTTTAGCTGAGGGTCACGGGGTCATCAGCCTCTATTTCATCAGGCTGACCCTTCCCCGGCCCAGCCCGACCCTCAGGGGTGCAGTTAGCAGATTTACCCCCACCTGCCTGCCCCCCAACTAGAGCTCTTATCACCCCATCAACTATTCCTCATTTTGGACCTTCTCTGATGTTTTTCAGAGCACGAGAAAGAAAGAAAAAAAGGTTCCACCAATAGCTTAATTTGTGCTGACAGCTTTGTGAGTTCATGCCAAAAACAAGCACCCCTTTTTGTCTTGAGTCCTTAAATAACATCCAGTGACAACAACATGGTTCAATCAAAAAAACAAACAACTTTTGAGAGACCCCCAGGACAGCCGGGTCGCCGTCTTTCTCTCGCCTGTCCGTGCGCTCTTTTGTGCTTCCACGAGAGACGACTGTGTGCGTCTCACATCCGTGACTTGTCTTTTGTGTGAATATGTATTCAGAATTCATGTCGCTTTTTGTTTGACTGACTGTCCACTTATCTGCACGTGGCGACCTGAGAGAGGGGTTGTAAAGCAGAGCATTCGGGAAAAAGGTGCTATTGTGAGAGAATACATCATGGGGACTTCATTTATTGCAGGTTGTGCCTTAAACAAGTGTGTGGGTGATGCTCACATGACTTAGACATGCCCACATATCTCAGTATAATGATGGGAAATGGAAAAACGACGTGCGAGCAGAGATGAATTGGCCTCAAGTTTCAAAGAGAGTGTGTAATGAAGGCTGCGTGCATGAGGAAGCAGCAGCGCTGGGCATATTTGGCCACACCTGAGCCCCTGTTGAAGGATGCAGTGACATCCCCCAATCGTCTCTCTCTCTCTCTCTCTCTCTAACAAGACATAGAGGTTACTCACATCCAGTCCCTGATCATTCACATCACAAGTGTCATGCTAATTCTAACATGTCTCTGAAGATTAAATGCATCTTTCAAAAAATATCATTTGCATCTAGTTTAAATAAAAAACACACATGCCACATAAGGGTGAGCAGATCCCTTACCCTCATGTTGTTCCAAACCTGTAAGGCTTTCTTTCTTCAGTGGAACACAAAAGAAAATAATCTGAAGAGTTTTGCTAAAAACATTTTCAGTTCCCATTGACCTCCAACTGTATGGACGAAAAAAAAAAAAAATACAGTGGAAGTCAGTGGGAACTGAAACTTCTAAATAATTATTTTGTGTTCGGCAAAAGAAACTAAATCAAACAGGTTTTGAATAACCCAAGCATAAGTAAATGATGGCAGAATTTTAATCTCTTGAAGTGGACTATCCTTTTAATAGTACATTTTGGACTTAATAATAATAATAATTTAAATTTCAGCTATGAAGTCCGAAATATGAAACCGTAAAATCACAATTACGTATAATTATAAAGACACAATTATGGGAAAAGGTTGTATATGCAATAAGAAAAGTTCCAATTATGAGAAATGCACAATTACACAATATAATTGTCATTATGATTTGATTTTTATAATAAAAATACAGTTACAAGAACTGTAAAGTCACAGTAAAGTCACACTGTAAAATATTAAGTCACAAATTACATCAGCAAAGTCATAATTATGAGAAATAAAGTCAATATATAAAGTAAAGTTGCAAGATATAAAGTAAAACTGTGATATACAAGGATTTAAAATCTTACTGCAGACAAATTGCAATTATGAGTCACAATAGAATATATAGATTCATTTATAAGAGCTAAAACTACAATTTCAAGAAACCTTGTTGTAATTGCAAGGTATAAAGTCACGTGATATAAAGTTATAATTTTTGATGGAAATGAACCCCCAACCCCCCCTTTGCATTGTTTTAAATGCATAATTTACAAGTTTCAAGTATGTTGTTAGTGTGTCATGGGTTTAAGACACTCAAAATAGAGCAACATATTTTACTTTTGAACAATGCAAATGTGCAGTTCCAGATGTGGCACACGGGGCAGACGTGTATTTGTATAGGTGTGTACATATGTGATCAATCTCATGAGAGACATGTTCTGTCTCTTTGAGTGTAAAGTGACCATGTCTTTTATGACGGGGGCTCCCTCGCGATTGTCATGCACTGCTGTGCGTCTAATTGTCGAGTGACGTTACTCCCTGGAGAAACGTTCAAAATGCCATCAATGGAAAATTTACAGTATCATTTGCCTCATTAACATTAATATGTTCAATAGCAACACCAGTTTCATGTTTCATTACTTTATGATCCGTGACAAGATGTTTTTTTTCTTCCTCATCACACTTAAAGGGATAGTTTATGTCATTACAAACCCATTTGTCTTTCTTTCTTGTTTTGGAAGAAGAACGTCTTTTCCAACAACTGACCATTCAATGAAAGCCAACGAGATCTAAAACAACACAGGACCAAATTTATTTATTTGCATATTTGTGTGTGTGTACTGTTTTACAAATAACAAAGGCATACACGATATTTCATGCTCTACACTGTTTGTTCTCATCAGAAAGTAGTATATTCTACATGATTCAATAATGCAAGCAGCTCGAGGTTACGTTAAGTAATAGCTTGAGGGTCACTTTTGGAGAAGTGCATATATCAAACCGATAATACTTCTCAGAGAAGTGCACCCGTTCTTATTCCTCTCCACAGTCTTAAAAGAGCAAAGGGGAACTCCTTCATGCATGAAAGGAGAAGAACTGAACAATCGTGACAAAAGCACTTCACGGACACTTCTCAAATTTCCCTTTTTCAATTACCTAGAACTTCCTTTAAAGTGCAACGCCACAGTGTGTTGCTCCTGACAAAGGGAAACGACGTTCCCCATGTCCTGAGCGTACTTGCCTGAGGGGGTCTGAGGTATATTCAAAGTTCCAGTGATGTCTTACTTCAGTCTTTATGGCCTCTTATCATCTTTAAAATAAAAACACACCCTTCAGACCTGACAGACACACTTTTGTGTCAGCATATAAACAACAGGTTTGAATGTGCTCCAGGCGGTATTATTTGTAGACACTGTTATATTCGATGTTTGTTATTTTATGGTTTAACAGCGTCAGCAGATGTCACTTTGGGAGAAAGACACACCCAGCAGTTTCCTGGGAAGTGACTGCACCTGTCTTCTGCTATCAGATGGTGTTAAAACTACTCACGACTATTATAAATAATCATTATGTGCTATGCATATAAAGTATAAAATAAGTCAATAAAAAAAAAAAAATCTCATGGACTCTGTCATAAATAGCCATTTAAAGTAATCACTCCAATGTAATTTTAAAACTTAATTTTTTTTCTTTGGAAAACAAAAGTTGTATTTGTTTAATATGTAAAGCCCATACAGTGAAAGACAATGGGGTCCAATGTTGTTGTTTTGGACCACACTGTCTTGCATCGTCCAAACCAATCCAAAATAATAAAATAAAAATCTTCTTTGTTGTTTCACAGAAAGAAAAAAAAACACCACACAGGTTTGGAAATACATGAGGGTACGTGAATGATGACAGAATTTTTTTTTTTTTTTTTTTTTGGAGGACAATCCCTTTAAATATATAATTAAAATAGCAAGTTAAGGACAAGTTACCCTTGAATGTTGCAGGGTACGCCAGGTCGTTACTTTCTCTTTGGGTTAAACAGCGCAATGGCTGGATGGGTCTTTAGTAACCTTGGCTGGAAGAGAGCTGTTAGTCCCTCCCTGAGGTAAAGGGGATTTAGACCCAACATCCAGAACTCTGCGTTGGCCTTCTCCCTGCCAGGAGCTCTAACTCACTCACTCCAGGCCATTGTGTTCTCAGCACATTCCCCTGGAAAAAAAAACGAAGCAAAGGAAAAACAATGATGGACAAAAAAGCCCACACCGAGGGCCATCTGCTCTCCCCGGAAGCCGTGGAACTGACCTCCTTGTCACTCTCACTGTCCGTCCCATCTCCCTAAACGGTTCTGCGAGATGGGAGAACCCACCGGCACCGGGCCAGGGGAGGCATGTCCTCTCACCTTGAGAGAGTCGGACGAGACCTGACAGACTCCAGGACTCAATTTCACCTCAGTGAAATAAAAAGAGGTGAGGAAAAGAGAGACTGAGAAAAACAGAGTGAGACACAAAAGAGGGTGGCGGTGTGGAGGAGTGGAGTGAAGGGGGCAGGGTAGCGGGAAAAAAGCCTTGTGTTGTTTTGCTTTGTAGAAAGGCTACTTCTGTTTTGCCACATTAGAGCAGTTATTTTATAACAAAGAAGAAGAGGAACTTATTAGGAATTCTTTAGAGGAGCTGTTTCTTTTCACCAGTCAGTCGTGTGGGAATTAATTTGGAGTACAATAGGTCACGCAGATGGTGGCAACAAATCTATCACTCTTATGATTGACAATTAAAAAAAAAGCTACGTTTGAACAAATTGAATATCTTGGATATACCGTAGATAATTAACCTTAATCTTCTGTTGCACCTTTTTGAGCTACATGTTAAAATGTAAAAAAAGAATCTTCATTATCCCTTTAATTTCTTTTCAAATCTTGTCCAGTTCAAAGCCCTTTAATTCATGGTAGTTCATACCTGAGGTCTATGGAACCCTAAATGTTTATATCATGAAGTCTTGAGTTATTTAATTATTTTGAGTGCTTTCACAACAGAAAAGTAAAAACAAACAAACAAACAAACATGAAAAGCAAGGCACAGAAAACAAACCTCGAACAAACAAACATAAAAAGAAATGCATAAGAAAAACTAAACTCTAACAAACAAACAAACATAAAATGCAATGCACAATAAAAACAAAACTCTAATAAACAAACAACTAAAAGCAATGCTAAACAATAATAATAATAAAAAACACACAACAACAAAACAAACTTTGTTCTTGTTCACTCAAAAAAGTTCAGGAAAATATCTTGGCTCAACATAATGAGCCCAGGTATAGGGGCAGAGAAAGATAAAGAGATATGAAGAGAATGTGTGAGCTGAATTCCTATCAATCTGCTTTGTCTGTGTTTATTTGAAAGGAAAAACCAGGCTACAACAACACACTGTGTCATTACAGTGTTTCCTGTTGCCTCATGGAACGATATGAAGCGCTCTAGCAAACACATCTGTTCTCTCACTGAGCAGATAACAGTGCTACAGATCTTGTTTTCAGGTGCTGGAAGAACATCGGAGGGTGGGAAAACTGTATTTCATGAGAACCAGTTGTAATACCGTTCATATTGTTCTTCAGCATATCTGAGGACAATTTATTTTGGTCGTATTTGTTCCTCATGTTTCCCATAGTGTAGTTCCAATCAATATTATTATAACATATTTTTCTAACGATCCTTTCCTATGTTTTCCTTTTTATTATTGTTATGATGTTTCACATTTGAGAATTTGAACTGGGGAAAGTAAAAGGATTTAATATGGTTTAAAAACTAAATCTGTATCACGAGGGAATATGAAATTCAATCAGGTTGCAATCAATGATTCAATCAAGTAATCATGAGTGCAAAACTCAGTAATTAATGAATAGTTTTTACATTTATTATAATTCTTAATGCTTTCTAATTTTGACACTAAAGGCATTGGATGTTAAATGGATCTTTGCGTAGTTAACTAAAAACAAAAAAAAAACATCTTCTTTCTTAAAATGAACACTATTATTGTTGTGCACCAATGAGCTTCCTTGATAAGATGTAGAGTTATATAGCATATTGCAAACTGATATACTTTATTACATGAATATCATCCAAAAATTAACCACCTCATTATTGCAATCATGCATTACACACTTGTGCAAGTGTTAAAAAGCTTCACCAATATTTGTTTTATCAATATCCACCGTCATCCATCTTACTCTTAACTTTGATGGCCATTTATCTAATTATTGTGTCCATAATGGCTTTTCATCAGCTCATCTCTCCTTCCCAGCGATGTGCCTTAGCCATTTACCTTTCCTGGAAATGTCAGGTTGTGTCAGAGTTGTTGGCAAATGTTGCTGCAATTATCTTGACTACTCCGATTCCTTAGGGAGGGGAGCTGATTGCTGCTAATTTGCCTGTGTGAGTGCGGTAGGCCTTACCGTAGACCAGTAAGGAGAAGATAGGACGGCAAAGAGCGAAGGATAATCTTTTAATCTCCACTCTAAAAGAATGCCACTGTTTTATTTAGTAACAATTATTTCATTTAAACCCTACAGATTCTGTTTACCCCACAACAAAGCTCCCAAAAAGTAAATTTCTGTCCAATTGAAAAGAATATAA
This sequence comes from Enteromius fasciolatus, assembly GCA_032361145.1. Lineage (NCBI taxonomy): Eukaryota > Metazoa > Chordata > Actinopteri > Cypriniformes > Cyprinidae > Enteromius > Enteromius fasciolatus. The sequence goes on along the minus strand of JAUMHR010000072.1, from coordinate 12,615,171 downwards.
ACAAATAAAAACACTTGAGTTTCTTCAGAAACCTTCAGAGAAACTTCATTGAAAGCTCGCCACCGACTGGCCCCCCTCAGCGCTGCTTTACTTGGCCTTCTGCAATTAACGCTTGGATGCGATCTAACCATTTAGATTGAAGTTTGGGCATCGTTTCGCCGTCTGAACGCTTCTCAGAGAAGATGGACGTACTGTAGCTGAGGTTAAGGTGTATAAAACAATACCTCTTTCCAAGTTGCTCCTTTCCACTTAGCTGCTGCTTGAAGGCAGCACCAGGTGTCTCTGCTTTCCACTGGCACTCCTTCTCTTGAACTGAACCAAAAGAGGGGAGTGGAAGGGGGGATGAAGGAAAAACCCGACAGCCACTCAACCTTCACAACCCCCTCCTCCAGAACCACCCCACCCCCCCACCCCAGGCAAAATGTATCCATCTGATTCTCGCCGCTTCTTCCTTCACATGAGGAAGAAGTGCCAAGTGCAGCTAATGTGCTGCTGGAAGCGTGGAGCGTTTGTGACACTCCTCAGCGCAAACGTACAGCTGGCATGCTCACAGACAGGTGGCCTGGCAAGAAGCTCCTTCCAAAGGAACCGGCACGGCCTAAAAAAAAAAAACACTCTTCTGTCTGCCGTTCCCTCGCTTTCTTTCTTTCTTGTGGTGCTAGTTTTGTTATAAAGTGGAGCTGCGTTTCAGAGGGAGTTGCATTGTGATTACTGAGCATATGCTTTACATATGTTCAAAAACAGTTGAAGGATTGAAAAAACAATAATGAGTCAACTGAGACACGCTAATTAGTTAATTGGGCACTGAGAGTGCTTTTTGCATGACATGCAGTACACACATTAAACTAAACATCTTAATGATTATTTGACGTCTACAACGTAAAAATGTGAAGAAACAGTTCATAAACATCTACTTTAAAGGACGGTTCTGTATTGCGTACAAGCTTAGCTCAATCAACAGCATTTCGTTTTCCACACGAAATAATTCAGATTTGTTTTTGTGTTTATGAGGTACTTATAATGGAAGTGAACGGAGCCAGTTTTTGGAGGATGTTTTAATATTTGTTTTTTTTCTCCATTCATTATCATTGTAAGTGCCTCGCTGTAACCCAGATTTTTGCTTTCGAATAGAAAAGCAAGGATGAGTCGAAATTCATTTTTGTGCAATAAACATGATGCCACAAGTACTGTTGATTAAACAAAACTTGTACTGAATCCAGAATATTTATCCAGGCAAATCTGCATTACCTGATCGTTTTAGCTTCCTGCTATAACCATTCATGGTTTTGGTTTAAATAAGCAAACAATTAAAGAAGAAAAATAACAGCTCTTCTATTAGGGATTTTTATCTTTAACTGAAAGTGACCAATGGGAGAGAAAATACAGTTGCCCGTTGGGTGTGGGGAGACTGTGTTTATGAAGACAGACAAAGGATACACATCTTGGCTTTCTGCTTCGCTTTGGCACTTTCCAGTGGTGCCAAAATGGGCAGTGCCAGCACTTTGTGCCCGCTCTGCCTTCTCCTCCATCTGCTGGGGCAAGAGGCCTGAGAGGGTCAGTGCCCGCTACTCTGTTCTCCTCTTGTCTCAGCCTGGAGCTACTGTGGACACACTTAATGCAGCCTGCAAAAGGCTAACGCTCATGTTCCATATGTTCTTCATTTATCTCCCCACCAATCCCCAAGTAGTTACACATCTTAAATGGCGTTCATAGCAATAAACTGTTTCTATGTGTTTGATTTGCTGTAATAGCTTCAAGGAGCTTTCATCTCCCCCCAGACACCGCCAGTCGAACAAACATTTACAGAGTCGTGTTTCCATCTCCTTAAGATGAGTCTAAACTAGCCTAAAGCGATCTTAACTACCTTTGGGAATCACTCAATACTCGCCGCACAGCGTGTGTAACAGCCTAGAAAATCACTTAGGAGAGTTCCCCACTCCTCAGCACCGATTTTGTCATTTCTTTTTTACCTTCATTCAGCTATGAGAGTCTTTGTTTTCAGTTCTAGTCCTTGATTCTACTCGTACTGTATTTTGGTAATAGCCACTACTGCCATAATAAAAAAAAAATTACCTCATATTTTCAAATGAAATAAAATGAGGGATTCAAAAAGCTTCTTTACATTTGAGAGATATCTGATTTTAAAGGAACAGCTCAACCGAAAGTGAAAAACTATCATCTGCATGTGGTTTCTAATCTATGAATTCTGTGGATTACAAAATAATTATATTTTGAATAATGTAATGGATGCTCTTTTCTATACTATTAAAACTGTAATTGGGGACTGAAGCTTTTAAAGGAAGGTTCTGAAGAATTTTGCCGAGAGTTTACTTACTCTCAGGCCATTCACGATGTTGATTTGTTTGTTTCTTCATTGGAATAAATTTAGCATTGCATCACTGGCTCTACAGTGAATGGGGGCCGTCAGAATAGGAGTCCAAAGAGCAGGATAAAAACAAATTAACTTTAAACCATTGCTTTTGACCAAAATATGACTCTATAATTCATAACAATACTTCCTCCAGTAACAAGTTTTTCCTTCTCTCACATCAAAATCCACCAACATATTTTATTGTAGTGGTTCGTAAATATTTTTCTCCTGATTCAGTCAAAAAAAATAGTTTGATGCTAAATCTGGCTTGATGGATTTGTATATTACAACATCAGCTCATAAATTACTTGCATTATTGTACTGTAATATATTTCATCAGCTGTTTGAACTCTCACTCTGATGGCACCCATTAACTGCAGAGGATCCATTGGTGAGCAAGTGATGTAACGCTAAATTTCTCCAAATTCTTTTTTAAGGATGTTTTTTTCTTTCCTGTTTAAGTTTAAAAAAAACTAAATCGCAAATGAACATTAATAATAATTTACAGAAATGAACAATACTGAATTTCTGAGTTACAAATTTCCATCATTATTCACTAAGAATAAGTAACTGACTAGTTTGATTTGTAAACTAATCACTCCAACTGGTTTTGTGAACTGGATTAACCAAATAATTAAAAGGAAGTAAAAATAAATAAATAAATATAAAAAAAGATAGATTATATTTATATAGTGTATTGACTGGCCAGGATATTTGTTAAAAACAAAAACAACATAAAAATATATAAATAAATAAATTGCAATTATGAAGTAAATACAAATCTATTAATTTCTGGGGGGAAAGAAATTCCTATAATATCACTTTCTAGGTGAACTCCGCCTTCTTACGGTTTTGCAGTAGCAACAATACCAAATCACAAAAGGATATGATAAATGTTTTGAAGTGACTGTCCTTTCCTGGGGCATAAGTCATACTGTTATTTAACGTGTTCTCTTACCGAGCTTGGCTGTGGTGTAGCGTGTAGCTGCTGTGGGTTTCTTACACAGAACAAGAGGTCTCAGAGGTGCCACGGGCTACAAGAGTAACGAGCAGGGCAGATTAGAGTCTTTCTCCAGCTCCGCTTCAGGCTGCCCAGTCAACTGTCACCACGCTAACGCGACCTGTCGCTGCTCTCAGCGCCTCTGTGCACTTCCTTTCCTGTCAGACACTGTTTAATACAAACAATTAGCATCGGGAGCTAACGGCTAGGAGTAATTTTCCAGCCGGTGCCTGGAGTCACTGCACTACTTGTCAAAGGATCTCACCACAAGCTAGTGCTACTCCTGGCTGAGCATGATATGTCTGTTGTGTTGCTAGCAAAGTTATTGTTACCACATAACAGCATTTAAAATGAAGAGGAAAACAAAACGGTATCAATGTGATTTAGTGTGTGCAGGCTTTTCTAACATGTTTGAATATATTCTGTAGAAACATCAGCACAAAATGTGCAAACACTTTTTCAAAGACAACATGTGGTGTAGTTATAAAAGTGCAGTCTTCATTTATATATATTTAACCGCTAAGCACAGCCTTGAAAAGCTTCTCTCTGAAATTAATTTTTGAGAAGTTGAATTCCTCAAAAACTGCAAGAATGAAGACAAAACAAACAAAGCCTGCCAGAGAATATTCCAAGCATGCTTCTCAAAGCGGTCAGAATTATGAACGGCCTCTTGGTAATTAAAATCTTGCGGCCCCCAAGGAGCAGGCATTTAACTAGAAAGCTGTGTTCAAATGAAAGTGGGACTCTCTCATTAACAAGCATTAGAATGCTCTCAAAAGAGTCATGTGTAGGGTGAAAACACGTCATCAAAACAGTCTTTGCTTGAAAGACTCTGGAAAAATATTGTAATAAAGCCAAGATCCTTGCCTAAACAAGTTTCAAGGCCAGTAAAACACAATTATAATGATTGCTCGGAGGGGGAGTCATCTTAATACATAAAATCTTAATTAAAAGGCTTTTCTGTGTGTGCGCACAATCTGTGTGTCTATAATAGGAGGGGTAAAACAAAAGTTTTTTTTTTTGCTTCTCCCTCCTCCCAAATATTTAAACTTCACTGCAGGGTTTCATGCTGATATCCATTTGAAAGACTGACATTCTGTGGACGTGTGGAAAACGCCTTTGAATGTACCCAGAATGACGCTTATTTTAATATGCACTTAAGCAGGCAAATCCATGGGGTAACCATGTCTGCCCAGTTGCCCAACTGATTTGTGAATGTGACTACAAGGTGAATGAGATGAAAACAGGCCAACCAGTTTTTGGGGATTAGGTATTTGATGTCATCATTTACATTCAATTCTGTATGAACTTATTAAATCCTGTTTATATTACAGTCTATTTCATTACATGCAAACCATGTCAAACCTCTTAATTTCATCAGTTATGCAGCCTATAATCGTTGAAAGTATTTTTGTAAGTAAGTTTAAAGTAGTATTGTGTTGTATTGTTTTTAATTGCAAAATTATACTTTAAATTGTTTTATATACCCTTGTTATTTAAATGATGTATAAAAGGCTGTACTGCAAATGCACAGCGTACAGAATCTATCTACAATTCTGAAAACATTGATGTTTTGAATTTAAAATAGAATTTAATATATTAATAAACATATATTTTTAGTAACGTTGAAGTTTACCCAATTAAGTATTATTATTAGTGTTATTATTATTTTGACTGTCACACGCAAAAATCTGAAATTAAAACAAATGATTATAATCAAATTTTCAGTCATCAGATTCATCTGCCAATCAGATTGTTTCATTTGTACCAGGTGGGTGGAGTCTGAGGCATTCAAGCGAAAGTGAACAGCGCATTATTTTATTTGTCGGTGGCTTTGCTTTTGTGTTTATATTTGTTTTTGATGACTTATAGCCTCTTTTTTAGTATATGTTTACTGTGACAACTGTTAGGTGTGATTTTTATAGAGTGCCAATCTCATCTCACGGCAATTCGTACATATTTTACGAGGTGGCTAATTCGTATGAATTTGTACGAATGACCTAAACAAAACCCCGCCGCTAAACCTACCCATCACGTGGTTTTAGACAAATCGTACGAAAGAGGTCGTACGAATTAGTACGAATTGGCACAAATTTGGCACCTCGTACGAATATGTACCAATTGCTCGTGAGATTGTGTTGAGAGTGCCCTATTTGTTATGATTTTTTTTTTAGCGAAACTATCAACAGTTATCAAAAGTCCGGGCAGGCTAGTTTGATGAAGGTTTGAGCTAAACTCTGCAAGACCTCGAGGGTCAGAGTAGAGAACTGATGTAGCTGATGTTGTTTGCAAACTACGCAATGGATTAGCAATAGAGGGTCACACATTATATAACTTTTCAATAGGAATAATTGCCAAGAACTTCGTCTGGCCTACACGTTAAAAAAATGATTTAAATGGAAAAAAACTGTAAAAAAGCTACAGTAAAAACCTGTTAAATGGTTAATGGTAAATTCCCCTAATAAATATGATGAAAAACAGAAATGGACATTTCAGACAAATTTTACGGTAAAGCACCATTTTTGAGGTGTAAAAAAAGTAACATTTACAGGGAAAAAATGTAATCTGACGTTCCCAGAATTCCCTGACATGCATTTCAAATTCGATGTTTCTTTTATTAACATTACATCAGTTAAAGTAATTAGGTTAAAGGAACGATTGTTGGCAATCCGGGGCTAAAAATTAATGTGAACGTTTTTTGTATAACATATCAATTGAATTAATAATTCAGTGACTCATTTGTCATGAATCACCATTCTTGAATGAATTATTATTTTGAAGGAATCGTTTTTTTTTAAGTGTTCCTTTATAAAGACTTGTCTTCACCTACTGGCATAACAGTGTTACCTGCAAAGAGTCACTGAAATTGTATACATTTAAGGACTATTTTAATGTGCTTTAACACAACCTCAGTTTTTTTTTTTCAATCAATTATGTATTAAGTATATGTCCTGTAGGGTGCCACTTTTAGGTTCCTCTTAGGTTCAAGCTGTCTTCTCCTCACAGATCAAGGAAATTGTTAATCAGATCTATATTTCTTAAACCTATATGTGTGCTGTTGTGTTTTGACAGGTTTGTTGAACCAGCTGTAGGGATGATGTTTCAGTGTGTCAGCTTTAATTAAGTTGATGCCTGTGACCTTAGGGAGAGGCTGAGGCACAACAATGGCCTTAGAGCCTTGAGTAAATACTCAATGACTGTCTTACTGTCATGTCACCCAACACATGAGAAAACAAACTCTCCTGTTCTTTATGAGTAGTGTTGACATCTGCTCATATCATAATGAATGCGATGAGTGTTAACCGGTCAGGTTACACGGTGCATTAAGATTTTCTTTCAAGTTTTTAAGTCGGTCTTGCAGGGTAAAGGTTTATTGCAGAAATGGGACAATATGAATGCATTGGGTTAGTTTAGTCATATGGTATTTGATAAATTCATGTCACTCGGATGCCCTGTTCTTTCAACAAGTGCACTTCTATCATCTCCTCTTGTTTCCCTGTGGTTGAGCAGAGCACTTGGCTTGGGCAGTTGTTGTTGCCACAAGCAAGCAATCTTCACACATATTCTCTCCAGTGCCCTTAATGGGTACCTACATCAGCCTTGTGACATGAGCCTCAGTAATGGTTTATTTATGGTGACCTGAGTGTGTTCTGGATGTCTAATTCATTTTATTAATTGAGTCCTGCTTTGATTTACACAGGTTATTTCTTTGTGTGCACCTTTATGTAAATGTAGACTTTCATACTGGTTCCTTTGTGACTACCATAACCAAGAGAACAGACAGCCAAATCCATGAAGAAACAACTAATTATCCTATTTAATATGATTTACTTATTTATGTACCTACAAACACTTTTCTAGCATACCAAAATCTTCAATAAAAGAAAAAAACATCCTTGACAGCGGATTCTACTTTCTGAGCTGTCAAGTGCCACTCCTTGAGAAAAAAAAAGTTTTGTCTTATTGGAAACCTATTAGCTGACATTTTATGGCCTAAATGGAAACCACACATCTTCACATTTTCTGGATGCATAGCTTTGGTAATCAATAAATGCGGTGCCCATTTGGATAGATCGAATTTTATACCTTCATTGTTCACATCAGCTCATGATTTAAGACATCACCCAGCCAAAGTGAAATTCCTCTTTCCACTTTAGGCACTCTTTAGAAAACTGGATTCATCCCAGAGGTCACATATCTCCAGCCCATCCTATTTTAGATATCTTAATGGTCTCTTGAATAGCTTTGAGTTCTGGAGGCAAAATGAGATTTGGACAGTAATGCCAGATTTCAAGATACCTTCAGAAAAACAAAAAGAGCCGAAAAAGGGTCATTTATCTCTTGAGGGGTTGGAGGTCGATACAACATAAGTGTATCGGCAACATAAACACAATACAATTCCATATTAACCCACGTTTGTGAGTCATAAAATCATTGATGGCCTACCCCTTTCTTTACTTCAGATGCCTTTAAGGTGTGTCCGCTTTTATGCTAGAGGTTTTAAGTTACTTGGTACATTCTTGTGTCTCATCTAAACACGAGCAGTTCACACTGGGTGGAGGTTACGCTCGCGCACCCACGCACACATATTGAAGCTGGACCGCTCTCACAAAACACCTGCATTGAAGGACGGGAGGGAGGGGGCCGGGGCCGTACCTCGTCTTGTCTCCACGTATTGTCCTGCAGCGGAGCATGAGAGGAGAAAAAAGAGCGAAGAGGGGCCACCTGTCTCCCTTCATCGCTCCCACTCCTTCATCTTCCCTCGGAGCGATTACACCAGGTCTCCGACACTAATCTAATTATACTGCTAAAAAGAAAGAGAGACACCGAAGAGGAGCCTTAGTGTGTTCTAATTAAGGCACTGCCAGAGGTTGGAGACAATGCGAGCCATGCTTTTTTCACATGCGATTGCGATAGAGTCATAAAGAGTTTTGCTCTCACTTAAGGCAAGGCTATTGTGATATGTAGGACATCCGAGGGGTGGGGGGAAAGTATAACTATCAGCAATCTGATGTAAAGGTCATGCAATGAGAGAATGAGAGTGAGAACGAGAGAAATGGATGGAGCGAAAGAGTGCACTAGGGCTATATGAATCATAAGTTTTGTCAAAGAGGTAGTGGCAGGGACCGGTCTATACGAGCAAGGTCGCAGTTCAGCGTCGCGCCTCAGGACCTGCTGCTCTTAAGCAGCCGCAGCTGCATTGTTCTCGCTCCGCCGGTGGAGACTCGCTGTGTCCATCCGATTAGCCACTCCGTGACCGTCCTTCACTACAGTATCACATACTGTTTACTGCGAGGGAGACCTTTAGTGAGGAGACAGATTGTTCACTTTGAAAGAGTCCTCTAGCCGGCCTGAAGCGCCGTTTGTGCATGAGAGTCCTCCAGTCCTTCAGGAAACTCCCACACACGATACTCTCCACCATTATGCAGCGACAAGAGGCTTTAGCCAAACAATATAACATGCCGTTATTTTGCTAGCCATTGTTCTGTGGCTGTAATTGATGAAGTGATGGAACAAATGCGTCATTTTGTCTTTGTCTTAAAATGTTAAGCTTTTGTGGTGTGCCGTGAAAATATTAAGGTATACTCTTAACGTTTAAAGGGTTGCTTTAAACGTACACTGCGCTTTTCTGAGGGGCTGTTCACGCTCATTTTTTAAAAAAAAAACTGTTAATCTATGTATATACAGGTCAGTTGTGTCGCATCTCACTGCTTTTGTATTTTTTGAGTACTGCTTTTTAAGACGTTATGCTACGCAGCTCAATTTCTGTCTCACTTTTTTAAAAAGAAGATTTAAATGTACACTCAGAATGCATGCACAATACAAACTGTGTTTATAAAAAGTAGAAACAGACTTTTGTAAGATCACAGGTGATGAGTTTTGATGGTTTCAGCATCAGCCAGAATGAGAACTCCTGGGGCCAGTTGCATAAAACGTTTTTAGACTAGTCTTACAAGTAAGTCGTCTCATTTTTTCTTTAAGACTGGTCTTAACTTTGTTAGCCAGTTGCATAAAATCTTAGACTGGTCTAATTTAAGACTAAAAA
>JAUMHR010000072.1:12590266-12602028 GCA_032361145.1 Enteromius fasciolatus | reverse complement strand
GAACGACTCCTCGTTCCTGATCATCGTTACAAGAGTGTTAAATTTTTTTGAATATTTATATTAGATGGTAAATCACAAATGTTTCTTGGAGCCTGGGAGGTAAGTCACTGTAAAATGAAGTTGCGTGTCTGGGTCGGGGTGACAGAGAATGGACACGGTGGTGAAGCTCATGGAATGCCCTCAGAGCCTCAGGTGTCCATCTCAGATGATTGACTTAACGTTTGATCAAAGACGTTACAGGCAAGGCAATGCTGCTGAAATTGCGGATGAACTGACGGTAAAGGCGAAAACCAAGGAATCACTGCAGTTCCTTCACAGTCCTCAATTGTGGCCAATCCAACACCATCCTAACCTTAGTCTCCTTCATGGCCACGCCCTCTTGGCCAATGACATAGCCCAAAAACATCGTGCTAGTCATGTGACATTCACACTTCTCCATCTTGGCCACTAGTTGGTGTTGGATGAGAAAAGCAAGCACGGCACAAATGTGAAGAACATGCTCCTGGAGGAAGGAGTAGTAGATTAAGATATAATCGATATAAATGATAATCCAGCAGTTGAGCATGCCACGGAACATGTCGTTCATGAACGACTGAAACATGGCCGGGCTGTTGGCTAGTCCAAAGGGCATAACCAGGTATTCATAATGTCCACTGATGGTAGAAAATGCTGTTTTCCACTCATCCCCTCTCTGATGCAGACGAGGTTGTAGGCGCTATGCAGATTAATTTTGGTGAAATATTGTACCTGCCTAAGATGCTCAAGTGCAGCAGGAACTAAGGGCAGTGGATCCTTAATAGGGCCCCGATAGTTAATGCACATTTAATGCAAAGAAAATTGAAAAGCTAAATGTTTACAAATACATTAATCATATTACAATTTCCTTAAACTCTAAAATATGGATAAAACACCTAAAATATGGAAAATACTGCATATTAATGCAGTACTATAAAAACAACAGATAAATTCAGATTCCTAACAGATTCCTAACAACAGATAAATATATTGTTTATTTATTCAATAATATAATAGAATATAATTTATGCAATGCCATTTACAATGTTATGCAATGCCATCTATGTTAAGTACCTTAATGTAATCTTTATTTAAATTTTTAATTACTTATTACCTATGGTAATAAGCATTATGCTACACAATACAGTGTGTCTGAGCACAACTTGAAATTAACACAGAATATTCATTTTCATTCATGAGTTTCTAAACTCTGACTGACAGTTTCTAAGCTTAGACTGAGACCTTGGATACTGTCAGATATTTTACCTGCTGCACTCCCTGTCAATTTCATCTAAGATAGAGGTGCAGCAAATTGTGGCACCCTGTTGTCTCTCCTACCTTGGCCCACTGAACTGAGAAGGTCCTGGTGCAGGTTCTGCTGAGCTCAGGAATGACGGATCCCTGCTGAAAGCAGGCCTTGGGGGGCAGTGTAGGGCAGACGTGCCAAAAGGAGGTGAGGTTTGAGAGACATGAGACACAGGGGGTCAGTGAGCACTTAAACCCCTTTGTAATAATACAGTCTCGACCTGCAAATGTGTGCATTCATGCACAAGCACACGACTAGTGCGGGGTTGCAATATGATGTCTGTATCAGTCTCCCCTGCTCAGTTTATTTCATTTCAATGTGCCCATGGCAGCCCTGTGCATTGACATCACAGACCTCGAGCTGGTGGGCCTGTGTCCCACTCCTGCTGTAAGAAAACCTGCTTCAGTGGCCCCTCGCTCCCCTCACTTGTGCTGGAGAAAAAAGGATCGGATGAGGATAAACCAGAGCTGCTTAATTGGATTCCTGTCTAGGGACAGTCCAGTGTGGACACAGAGGCGAACTGTTTTAGCCATAAGCTGGTTGTGTGCCTGTGTGTGCGTGACTATATACTGTAAAGAGAGTAAAGTATGTATGTATTGCTCCATAGTCTCAAACAGCTTTATGGTGGACTCATTTCAGAAATAAAACTATATTATAAAGCTTCAAAAAATTGGTTTAATGTAAGAAAAAGATTGAGAAAGATCCAAAATAGTTTTTTGTGAGAAATAGTCCGGAATTCAGGCATTGCTTGATAACATTCTAATTCGTCTGAGCTCACAATTCTCATTTAAGTTTGTTAAATTCACCAAATATACTTTCAGTCTGCATTTAATGCTATTTAATTTCCATTGTTTTAAATAAAGCTAAAATAGAAAAAAGTGCTACAAAATTGCTAAAATGACCAAAACTGAAATAAAAATAAATTAAAGCTTAAAAACAAAACCTAAAATGTAATAAAAATGACTAAAATATAAGTAAAATATGTCTATATGCTTACATATCACACATCCATTTTAAATATACTAGCTATGGCAGATGGGAAAAATATTGGTTTATTTCAAAGTTTAAAATCTGCTCAGCTCAGACATTCTGCCGAACACACGTTTCTGTGACAAACCGAGTCATATTTTGGCTAAGCTTTTCCTTTCAAGCAATTATTAAAAAGCAAACCTTTCAAATAAAATGTGTTTGTTCAACATACTGTAATTTGATTTCCTGTTTTTCAAAATGCAACTTGGATGATGTCACAATTTAACCACTTTCAGCCTGATGGGTTCAATGGCTGTGCTTTGTCTTGTTCCAGATCTGAACTTATGTTATGTAGAATGTCATCAACAATAAGAGATAATTACGCGATACAATCGGCAGGACAGAGTGGGTTGTTTTTGACAAAGAGACGGAGAGATTCAGTGAAAATATAGCAGATAAAATGATGCAACCAAGACATTTCACCCCTCCATGTGCTTCCATTAGTGCTCCAGAAATTAACTGGGGCCAGTAATTATACACAGTGTTTTTTTCCATCTAATTCTTTATTTAACCTTCACCTGGTACACGTCTTTTCATGTCATTATATGTGTGTGAAAAGGACACACAAAGGACAGGTTTTTAAAATACACGTTTAGCTATTGTAAGCCATCTTGTGTGAAACAATTCTGGGTATGTCATATCTAAAGCTTGATCTGTTCATGCTTATAATGAAAGGGATTTTAAACGACTCCAACGATACTGTCTACGCCACTGAGAACAAATTCAAGTTGCAAAAGTGTACCTTTAGCTGAGTGGCTGGCATTATTTTAATGATGTCATAAAAATAGCACCAACAAAACATTGTTTGCTACAGGAATAACTACCGTGATTTTGAGGAAATTAAATTTTCATCTGGAGCTCAATATTGAGTGCTTACACGTCACATACAAATGTCCATTCATTTCAAAGTGAGGAAGCAGTCAGACACATACTATACACTTGGGACAGGTTATACCTGTCACACAGCAAATTCAGATCTGCTCGTGATGCACACACTGATCCCTAACTGACTGAATAATACACACGCTTATAGAAAAGGGTCAGGCAGAGCTTGGAGAAACTGATGTTTTATTTACTCAGCTGAATTGTTTATTGGACCAACATTCGCTTGCTATTTAGCCGTTGTAACCTGAGATTCAATGCCCTCCAACTTATTTGTTATGTTCATGTCAGTTTTTTTATTAGGAGGATTTGGAGGAGAATGATCATAATATTGAGCCCAGTTCTTCAGGTAGAGCCGATCATTTATAAGAGGAAAAGTTGTGAAGTGTTTAAAAAAAAAAATAAAATTGGAATTTTAGAAACATTTGAAAACAGAAAATATAAGCAATTTAACATTGCAAATGATATAAGCTTTTATTAAAACTTAATAAGCCCTTATTGATGCTGTTCAGTGAAGCTAACACAAATAAACTGCAGCAGATTAGACTGAATATGAATACATGCTGATATTCTATTCTCAGTATTACACATACAGAATGATCATCAATAAAGTAAAACATTTTAGTCTACATGGAGTATAGTTACAGTATCTACCAGTAGAGGTAACTAGGCCATGCTAACCAGCTCTCCTTATGAAAAACTGAAATATGTAGAATCTTAATGAGCTCATAACTTATAGCAAAACACTAAAAGCATCCTTTCATCACAAATACAATTGGTCCAACATGTAGACTATTACGGCACATGATAAACAGACCAAGAAAAAGAGGTCAGATTTGAAACAATGCACAACTGATTTTACTGTTGTCATGTCAAAATAGTCATTCATGCGCACAGCATTTTAACAATTAAAGGAAGAAATCGTGAGAAAATCTTTTCTTTTCTCCGAAAACACACTGTTCTGAAACTAGACAGCTCGTCCCCGCCAACAGACAAAAGATCAATCTGAAGTTCTTCTAGATCGCCTTGTTTTTGCTTGGCAGGGGTTGACAGTGCTGTAGTGTCTCATTACCATGGTAATATAGGGTTTGAAGTAATTACCCACCGCAGATGAATAGGAGACATATCGGAGCACACTTTGCAGTGGCCTCTTCCTGACAGGGTAGAATACTCGCCTCGTGTCCCTTTTGTCATCAGCAGCTAACTGGCTATGAACACCTTAATGTGCAGGTTACCACAAATCCTGTTATTTAAGAGTAGAGATCCATTCTTTCACTCTCGTCAATTATCTCCCTTCACGAGTCGTTTCTGAGGAGCAGTCGGAGAGGTCTCTGGTTAACTCTCACTCCTCTGCCATTTACCTCATCCTTGTTTTTTAAGCAACGGGAAAAAGCTCGCAAATGCGACTGAAAATCATTGTTTATGGTCCTCTCTCTCTCTCAGGATGATGCTTTAATTTGTAGCTGTCATACTGTGATTTGAAAGAGGCAGATCAAAACTTGGGATCACTGTCTTGTCTTTTATGTGTGCTGAAGCAAAATACATGTAAGAAATGACATTAGCATGACCTGCGGGATCACAGGAAGTTTAATTGGGAGATATATGACATTGGTGTGGCACTAATCAAAACGCTTAGATTGTTAATTACACTCAGATGGTTTATCCAGTTGTATAATTCCTATTCATTGTTTCATGATAAGATATCAATTTCACTTAATAGCTGTAGTTTTTATGTCACCCTGCATTGAACGTCTGACAGTGTTGCAGTGACATCTTTAATAGTCGGAATGCAAATACGAACATGCATGTTCCAAAAACTTGTTTTGAAGTTGAGAGTTAATCCAAAACTGAAAATTTCATCATTTATACAAACTTTTTCTTTCACAGAACACAAACACTTGCATTTGTGGTTTATGTTGACTCTCTATAGGCATAATGGTTTTTATACTGTACAAACTGTATGTTCTATCACCTAAACCTACCCCTTATAGAAAACTACTGGCAATTTTTGAATTTCATAAAACACGGTTTAGTATGTTTTTTAAGCCTTTTGTTTTACGGAGACATAGAAAGTGTCCTTATAAACCATATTTAAGTTGTAGTACCCATGTCATTATACACATTTATGTCCTTATAAATCACAAATGTCAGCACACACACATACAGACACACACATGTTGTTTTTTGTGATTTATGGGGGCTCTCCATAGGTGTAATGGTTTTTACTGTACAAACTGTATGTGGTATTGCCCTACACTGATCCTACACCTAAACCTACCCCTTACAGGAAACTGTGTGCATTGTTAGATTTAAAAATGTCCTCATAAAACACCTACATATTGTAATATCTATGTCATGCCCATGTCATTATACAAATTTGTGTCCACATAAACCCGCACGCACACACTCACATAAACATGCACAAATATATTTTGAGCCTTTAAGAATACTTAAAAATAATACATAAATCTACAAACACAAATTTTACTGTGAAATTTGACTGTAGAAATACATTAAGTTAAATTTACAGTTAAATACCGTATTAACTGATATAATGTTAATATACCAACCTGAAATCTGAAATCTATTTTGTACCATTAAAATACACTGATAACCACCAAATGCAGGTTGTGATGAGAAAGTGTTTCATGTTCTACAAATTGTAAAAGTTATATTTTTTAATGAGTGCTAATATACTAATACAGTACCTGCTTTGTACTGTAATATTTATTGATAACCACCATAATCATATAGATGGTAACACAAAACATCCTAATGTACATTACTGACACCAAAAACAATAACAAACCTTTTAAACAAAATATATTCATGCAGGGACATCTGAAATGTTCTGTTTACTGTTTTTCACTGTAAATTACATGATAATTCAAAAACTTCTAAAAACTATACATTTTATAGTGCAGATGCATATAATGCAATCTCACTGTAAAATGTATAGTGTTTATGTAACTTACAGTTAACCAATAAGTTTTTACTAATTAGTATTTTTCTCTATCAATTACAAACCTTTTACACACTGTTTGTACTCTCTGGACTTTCTCTTTACAGAAAAATAGGTCTGAGCACCTTGCGTATCATCTGTTTTCCTCCATGTTATTGGTTTTGCTAACAGCATATAGTTTCATGCTGATAGCATGTGGTTATTTCTTCTTTTCTGTAAGAGAAAAAAAAACAAAAACCCAGTCAAATTGCCTTGAAACACATAGATGTGAGCTGTGAGTAAGAATCTTATTACGTGTGATTTGTGCCTGAAAGTTTCTTACATACGTAACCTCAATTTGCTTGTTCTGACCTCTTTTCTCCATACTGCCATATGTTTAATACTCACACTGTCTGTCTGTCTGTGTCTCTCTCTCTCTCTCTCTCTCTCTACCACCCTTTCCCTCTCTTAGTGCATAGCCACACAATTGAACTATCCAGAGAATGTGTTGACGGCTTTAATGACATCCAATTTTAGAGTCCTTCACATCCATTAGTGGCAATTACCTTACCTGAGTTTGCATTAGTGTTAATACCACATTCTTGCAGGCAGGAATAATGAAAATAATATGACAGTTATGATATGAAATGTTGGATCAATTTTCATCATCCTGAGGAAAATGGCAGCTTCCATGTTCCACGCTCCACCTTCCTCAACCTCAAATTATGCTACCTTGGAGGTGCAAGAGGAGACGTGAGACTCAAAGAGAACACCTCTCCCATGATACTTTTAACTGTGAGAATGCTTTGCAACTTTTAAGCACTTTTTTTGTTAAAGATGTCCTTGACTTTCTGTTTATAATACTAGCAAATTGACTGGCAAAGGAAAGCTTTATTAGCTATATACAACAATAATATAATATAATAATATAAGAACAATAATAATAGTTGTTAAAATTATTTAAAAAAATAATTTATAATTCATTTATACATTAATTAATCAACAACAACAATGACAATGACAATAACAATAATAATAATAATATCAGAGGGATGGTGTATCTTTTAATAAGCATCCTACATGGACAACAAATTATTATTTTGTGTTTTTAAATGATGATATGAAGCACGCTTTCTCGATGCTCCTATCTCCCAGGTCGGCCTATTCAGCGAGACTGTCGAGGACCCAGACCTCCTGCTCCGAAGCCCACCAAGGCACACGATGCCAGACCGGCGGCCCATCGTCGAGCTGGCCGCAGGCGAGGGGTGCCGCCCGCAGCTCAGGGGCCGGCCAAGAACTCTCGCAGCACTGCAAAGTGTCCCTGACATGAGGGTTGGGGGTTGCTCTTCGGGGGACGACGACATCCGCACACGGGTCGGCGGTACCCCAGAGAGAACAATTTCTCATATCCCATATCATAGTGCCTCAAGGTTCCTATCTGACCTAATGTTTTTGTCTTCTCAGATGCACTGCAATGTGTCGCCAGCGCAGGAACCAGGGGAGCAGGTAAGCGCTGCCCAGAGCAGCCAGACCTTTCTCCAGGACGTTCATTCTTCTGGGATTAGTCCCTGCCCCTTTCTTCCCACAGGCTGCCCCACCGCGAGCATGGTGGTCAACGTTCCCTAGATTCCCATAGCGACTCGGCTGGGAGCCTGGATAGTGCTTCCCAGCCCCTCGCGGTGGTTGATACGAACGGTACGAGAAGAGAAGAGCAAACTCTCCCCAGTGCAGAGGATCTATTTTCTTGGCATGGAGCTAGACTGGTTGAAATGACTGCTCGCTTCACCAACGAGCACGTGCAGGCCATGCTGAAATGCCTAGACCTCTTCGGGCACAAAACAACCGTTCCTCTCAAAACTTTTTAGAGGCTCCTGGGGCATATGACAGCTGCAGCCACGGTCACACCATTGGGCTTGCTTCATATAAGACCGCTTCAGCGTTGGTCACACGATCGAATCCCGAGATGGGCATGGCACCATGGCACACTCCGGATTGGCGTTTCCCCATAGTGTTGTCGCCTTTTCAGCCCGTGGTCTGACCCTGCCTTCCTACGGACAGGATTGACCCTAGGACAGGTGTTCAGGCATGTCGTGGTCAACAAGCATGCCTCCTCCACGGGCTGGGGGGCTGTATGCAATGGGCAGGCAGCCTCGGGCCCCTGGACAGGCATCCGACTGCTTTGGCATATCAATTGCCTCGAGTTGTTAGCCGTTTTTTCTGGCCCTGCGTCACTTTCGATCGATGCTGCGCCACAAGCATTTGCTGGTCCGAACAGACAACATGCCGGTCGTAGTGTACATCAACAGACAAGGTGGTCTACTGTGGAGTCAAGCGTGGCTGAAATTGCTGCACACTGTTCACATTCCAGGGACACTCAACCATGCAGCCAACCAGCACTCCTGACAGTCCACCTACCCTGGAGAATGGCGGCTCCACCCTCAGGTAGTCCAGCTGATCTGGGGCCGCTTTGGTGAGATAGACCTCTTCGCCTTCACTGTATTACTCCCTTGACGAGTCACCACTCGGCAGGGATGCATTGGCACTCAGCTGGCCTCCTGGGCTCAAGTATGCCTTTGCCCCAGTGAGGAGGCAGACCCAGCCTTAGAGTTGTTGTGTCCTGTATGCGCATTGCACCTCTACACTGACCGCACTCTGAGCATCAGACGCTCCCAGCAGCTCTTTGTTTGCTGTGGACAACAGCAGAAAGTGAATGATGTCTCCAAACAGAGGTTGGCCCATTGAGTGGTTGAAGCCATCTCCCTGGCTTATCTATACCAGGGAGAGCTGTGCCCCTTAGAACTGAGAGCTCACTCAGCAAGAAGTGTTGCTTCATCTTATGCGTTGACACATGGCGTCTCTCTAGCAGATATCTGTAGGGTTGCAGGCTGGGCAACACCGAACACCTTCGTGAGGTTTTATGACCTCTGCGTAGAGGCTGTGTTCTCCGGTGTCTTCACTGAAGACAGCAGGTGAGCAGGAGGTCGGCTGGTGTCGGCTTGCTGCACCATTCCCACGGGATCCGTGCACTTTCCTCAGTGTTCCCCTTTGAGTAGGCGAACCTGGGCCCTCCTGCCCCGCAGTCTCCTTCTCCCAGTAGGTTGTGACTATAATTTCTCCACAGTCACCCAGAAGGCTGTGTTTCCCTTCAATTATATTAATAATATTATCAATATATTGAATTCCTTATTCCACATACAGAAACTATGTGTTTAAGTCATGTGCTCCACACCCCCAACCATCTGCTTCAGTACAACTGGCAGCCCTGTGGGGCCCCCAATTTGGCCCCCAGAGTGTTGGGAAGGTTACGTGCTGACAGGCAAGGAGTCTCCACATAACGCGGCCACAAGGCTCATGGTCTGTTCCATGGGTGTTCCCATATGTAACGTCAAAGTAATTTGACTGAAAGGGTAACGTCTAGGTTCCGAACATAACCCACATTCCCTGTAGGAGGGAGTTGGAGTTTCATGCCACGACTCTGAGGTTGCGATGATGCCGGCTTGGCTCCTCAGCGAAAACCTGCATGTGCACTGCATTCGTGACCTCTTATACACACCTAGTTATGAGGTGCACCTGAATGCAATCAAGTGCACACCAATATTTATTAGCCTTTTATTTGAAGCTCAAAGGAAATTGGTTTCTCTGGCGATTTGCCATATGTAATGTCTCTGTTCCCTCCTTCAACGAACGTGGGTTACGTTCGTAACCTAGACGTTTTCTTCTATAGAACACAAAAATGTTTTGAGGCTATACAATGTGTTTACAAATAAAACAAACAAATAAAATAACAATAAAAAATAACAAATATGCTTTGGTAAATCTTGACATAAAGAGTTAAAAAAGAAATTATTTAATTAATTAACTCTTACAATTTTGTCTTATGAAATGAATTGATACACACACACACATATAAATAGATAGATAGATAGATAGATAGATAGATAGATAGATAGATAGTCTGTCTGATCTGTACAGGTGGTTTTGTGTATCAATTAGTGTTGACTGTAACAATGCCTCTGAGGTCATCGCTTCAATGTCTAACCATTCACTCAATCATAGCCCATGTGCTCGCTCATGCTCCGTTTGTAGTCGTTGTTGTATCTGAGGGTTAGCCACAACGTTTTTATTGTGTGAGCTCCTTGAGCAGGGATAATGTGGGGAACACTTAAAAGCTGAAGTCAATGGAGCTCAGGCCTTGGGAAATGCATTTGCTCTGAGTACTGCTAAGGCCCTGTATGCTGGCTTTGTGCATCAAGGATGAACTCTGGCATTTGACCAATAGTTTAGCATGCTGTTCACAGAAAGCATATGTTCTTTGCATGTAAAGCTGTATATTTTCTGCAATTATGTTTTAGATGGCATTCTATGATTTTATTTATAATCTAATTAGTCTACAGACATACTTTCTGGTGTGATCTTACAGTATGCTTCTTTTTATCAAATCTTGTATTTAGTTTTCATTCAAAAATGTCTATTTGCCAAAGATTCCTGAAAATCTTATTATCATATTGTTTCTAATGTTGTAATATAGATGTTTCTTGAGCACCAAATCAACAAATCAGAATATTTTATAAAAGTTAATGTGCCACTCAAAATTGGAGTAATTTTATTAAAACATATATATTTTTTTATTTAATCAATGATGCAGTCTTGGTGAGACTAGAATGTTTTAAAACTCTTATCAACATCAGACTTTTGAACAACATTGAATAGAAAACCTTAATGAAAAAAACAGAAAAGTAAATACTATATATATATATATATATATATACACACACACACACACACACAGTGGGTACGTTAAATTTTTCACTCTTTGTTACAGTATATTGCAGCCATTTGCCAAAATTATTCAAGTTTTTTTTTTTCCCTCATTGATGTACACCCAGCACCCCATATTGACAGAAAAACACAGAATTGTTGACATTTTTGCAGATTTATTAAAAAATAAATACTAAAATATCACATGGTCCTAAGTATTCAGACCCTTGGCTGTGCTGGTTTTACACCTTCATTTGAGTCCAGCTGTGTTTGATTATACTGATTGGACTTGATTAGGAAAGCCACACACCTGTCTAAGACCTTACAGCTCACAATGCATGTCAGAGCAGATGAGAATCATGAGGTCAAAGGAACTGCCTGATGAGCTCAAAAACAGAACTGTGGCAAGGCACAGATCTGGCAAAGGCTACAAAAAATTCTGCTGCACTTAAGGGTTCTAAGAGCACTGTGGCCTCTATAATCCTTAAATGGAAGATGTTTGGGACAACCAGAACCCTTCCTAGAGCTGACCGTCCGGCCAAACTGAGCTATCAGGGAGAAAAGCCTTGGTGAGAGAGGTAAAGAAGAACCCAAAGATCACTGTGGCTGGGCTCCAGAGATGCAGTCGGGAGATGGGAGAAAGTTGTAGAAAGTCAGCCATCACAGCAGCCCTCCATCAGTCGGGGCTTTATAGCAGAGTGGCCCAACGGAAGCCTCAGTGCAAGACATATGAAAGCCCGCATGGAGTTTGCTAAAAAAAACACCTGAAGGACTCCAAGAAGGTGAGAAATAAGATTCTCTGGTCTGATGAGACCAAGATAGAACTTTTTG
>JAUMHR010000072.1:12550916-12590166 GCA_032361145.1 Enteromius fasciolatus | reverse complement strand
GAATGCGGCCAAGTACAGGGATATCCTGGACCAAAACCTTCTCCAGAGTGCTCAGGACCTCAGACTGGGCCGAAGGTATACCTTCCAACAAGACAATGACCCTAAGCACACAGCTAAAATAACGAAGGAGTGGCTTCACAACAACTCTGTGAGTGTTCTTGAATGGCCCAGCCAGAGCCCTGACTTAAAACCAATTGAGCATCTCTGGAGAGACCTAAAAATGTCTGTTTACCATCCACCCTGACAGAACTGGAGAGGATCTGCAAGGAGGAATGGCAGAGGATCCCCAAATACAGGTGTGAAAAACGTTTTTCACCTTTCGCAAAAAGACTCATGACTGTATTCAATCAAAAGGGTGTTTCTACTAAATGCTGAGCAAAGGGTCTGAATACTTAGGACCATGTGATACAGTAGATGTATTTCAGTTTTTCTTTTTTAATAAATCTATAAAATTGTCAACAATCCTGTGTTTTTCTGTCAATGTGGGGTGCTGTGTATACATGAAGGATAAAATCAACTGATTTAGCAAATGGTTGCTTTTTTTATGTGATTCATTTATTTATTTTTTTTAGTTTTGAGCTTCATTACTTTTTCTTATCTGTGGATATCTTAGATAAAAGTTCCCAGACCTAATGGTTAATGAATAATTCAACATGAATCTTGAGAGATTTACATTGCTTTGACAAAATCTGTATTTATAAAAGGGCTAAATAAAGGTGATTGACTAATATATTCTTTACAAAATCCTTTACATTAGCCTCTCTGTCCGCTTGAAATTGGATTGAAATTCTCAAGTGTGTATGATGATCTGTCAGTCAAGGAATCCATCCTAATTAAGTTAAATTATGAATAACCTCATTCAGAGCCTGTTTTCAAACTCTTGTAAAAGCCCTCCTTGTAGACTCTACAAGTTGAAAAAAAAAAGTATTTTGTTTCAGGGAAAATTGATACATTATCAGATTCCCTATTTGAGTTTGTTATAACTAATTTAAGAGGTCACACTTGTACTTTGTAGTAAGATTTTTAATGGCAAGGGTAATTATCACAATTGTCTAAATTATAGCTCAAACTTAATTTTCACATTTTTTCACTAAAATATACTGACACGCATAGCTGTGCTAGAGGTTCAGTTCACTCTATGAAGTCTACTTACTCATACAAAATGTCAGTCTTACATAAAAGACAAAAAAATTTAAACAATGGCTATTAGTTTGAAACATGTTTATCTAGCGAGAGCCAAGTCTCTTGACGGTAAAGCGAGTCACATGGAGAAACGAGTACAGTGGAGCACGAGTAATCAAATAAAGCACATTTCACGGACTGCAACTGCAACAAGACCTTTTCATGAGAGGAACAAGGAGCGGTATGCGCTCGGTTAGCGCTGCGGGCCCTCTGAGAGTACGCTATGGCACGCTGTGTTTTTGAAGTTGTAAAAAAAAAACATGCATAACAATCTATTGAACAGTTAATAAGCTTAGTTAAAAAAAAGAACGGCATTCAGGGATATGAGTGTGTGTGTGTCCTCCAGTGGGCCGGATAATTATTGTCTTTACCAAGTGTTCAGGTGCCCCTGGAGTGCGTCGGATGGCTAAATGCCGGCAGTAAACAAATTAACTGGCTGACGTAGCTGCAGACTTAGCGCTCCTCACTACCCCTGCGCCTCTGCACGTCTGAGGGCCACCATTCCTCGGGGACGGAACAGCGGCAGTGTGCGGATCTTAGGATGTACATCCATTCAACCATGCTGAACCATTATCTGCTACAGTACTGTATATTCAAGATGCTGGATAGATTTAAATCACAACTTCAAATATTAAGTTTGATCCTTTAAGTTTGATATATTTACATGATGGTTAGGGACATTTAAGAGAGTCCAAACGACAAATAAAAGAAAGTCTAGAGGTTTCAGTTGAATTACACAAGAAATGTCATGCAGTATAACCATACGACATTTTCTTATACTTTATGTACACAATACAAATATGATGACATAATAAAAAACATGATTTAAAAAAACATTATATCTGTTTTTGCAATATAAATAAATATATATATATATATACTGTATATGTCATACCCACGTTATTATACAAATTTGTGTCCACATAAACCACATGCCAGGACAGACGTATCACTCGCATTTTATGTGACTTTATCTCTCTCAGAAAAAAATATTGATTTAGAAATTAATAACAGGCTCTTCAAAAAAGTGATGCATGCAAGTCATTGTATTTGAATACATTTTTGAATAAATTAATAGATATGACAGCTTTGTATAATTGGCCTGTTATTATTTCTGTATACAGTAAACACATCTATTACCATTCAAAAGTTTGGCTTTGCAGTATGTTTCCCCTCTGGAGAGTAACTGATATTATTATTTATTTAACAAGTATGCCGCTGATAACGGTTATTAAATTGATCAAAAGTGACAGTAAAGACAATGATATAAAACATTACTATTTCAAATAAATGTGTTTCTAAACCTTCCTGGTTTTCAGAGAATCCTGAAATAAGACACTATATGGTGATTTCCTGATTTGATATATAAAATGTGTGTGTGATAGAATGTGTGCGCGCTAAGAGGAGCTGAGGTTGGTCTGTTGAGCTCCCTCTGCTGTCTCAGGCAGCACACACCGTCACACATTCTGCTGCTGTCAGATCTCCAGCATAAACCACATGCTGTGAAAGGATGGAACGTTTGGATCTGATGATAAAAAACAAAGACGAACTGGCCACACTGAAGTTGATGAGTTCATTATTTCACCATGTCGGACCTTTTATCATATTCTAAGCGACTCGCAGAAAAGTGCAATCACAAATGAGGTATTTAATATCTTCAATGATTTCACCTAGAAACTAATTCAAATTGAGTCTCCTGCTTTTCAAATGTTTGTCCTGAGAAACAAAAAGTCCAGTTCTCAAGTGTCTCAGATATACATCGCATTAACACATTCATTTTACACCATATAGATATTACTTATTTGATCTTATCTTATAACAATTAAACTGTTATGATGTTAAGGACACACATTTTGAGAATTTCCCAAAATTGGTTGTTTGCTTGAATTATTTAAGTTCTTTATCTTTAATTCTTTGTTGAATATCACATTTATTCATACAAGCTGATATTTTGGGAGAAAAACAACAGTCGCAGAGGCTGTGCTTAATGACGCAAACGGCATGAACCCCTCAGACCTGTCTGCTGCTGCTAAAAGCGTCTACGTCCACCCCTGCCAGATGAAGACATACAGCCTTAACACCCTGATTCCAAAATCTGGCACTCAGCGTAATCTCTAATCTGGAGATTTATTCCCCATATCTGTAAATGGAGCGATCTGCGAGAATTAGGAAGTGATAATAAAAATAAATTAATCTAAAATGTGTCATCAAGGTGCCCCGACAAGACATAACTGCAAATGATGATCTCATTTTTGTCTCGTTTTCAGCACACCTCACGCACCTCTTGGAAGCTCCAGGACGCATTAGGCTTCGGCGTCCCCGCCAGAGATGCTAAAAAAGGAGCCAAATGCACATCCACACAAGCAGGAAGTGAGGAGGTTACCTGCGTGTTTGTCAACAAGAGCAAAACAAATATGATTTTTCAAAACTCGCCCTGAAACGCACTAGTCGGAGGCAATCCAATTTGTGTTCAATTAATGGGAAACGTTAAAAAAAGGAGAACGCACAACAAAAGCAAGCACAACAAAAAGTACTTCCATGTAGAATCAATAAACGCTTTTCTCCCCCCCGCCCCTTCCCTACATAAATTTTGAACAAGACAGATCTGAATCTTGCATGATGAAGACATTATGTGTCATAATAATTAGGAGCACAGACAAAAGAACAACTAATCAGCATGCAAATGTATGCGGGCTCCAGTGTTTCAGATGAGGCAGATTTTCTACCTTTTTTTTTTCTTTTTCTTTTTCTTTTTTTCCCTCTCAATTCATCTTCATTGCTAATCATTTGAGGGCTGCCAAATGTTCACTGACACTAATGTATTACAGGTCAAGAGAGGCAGGTCTTCACCTATTACCCCCAAAACAATGTGCTTCCATCCTGCTCCCACTTCAGCTTTTGCAGCAATTACTGCCAGATGCAATCACGAGCCTTGAATAGGAGCAACTGGGGCTTGTTTGTGGCTTGGATTCATTAAAAAGGAGGGCGAAGAAAGGAATAAATTACTTAATTGTAACAGGGAAAAAAATGCCAGCCAAGAGATGGGCAGTATATGGCCCAGTGCGTGAATAGGAGGCTAGTGCACTCCTGGAATGGAATTGTGGGATAGCTAAGTATGGCCCATACACAAGATTTTGGGTGTCCTCCAAAACAGATGGCTCCACATACCATCCGCTCTTGTCTTTGTCAGACGGCTGGCCGCTTTTGTTCGTCAGGGCTTTGATGCGAAGTTCACAAAGGAGACTTTTGGAGAAACACAGACAAACAGAAGACTTTGCTATATTCCTGTTGTGGGTTTTGAATTTTAAAATCAATCTGGATTTGTGCTCTTCTACACGGTTGGGAGACGGTTGAAGAGGGACGTGTAGTTTGTGTACCGCCTGAGAAAGTAATGACACCGAGACGCCTGGATTTCGATCTGTAATTGGAAAGTTCATGGCCCTGCCCACTTAGGAGGGAGGGGTCAGGGCGGTGACATGGGGTCTGTCTCATCCATTCATGAGCCATGAGATCACGTGTGGCCCCGCAGCTTGCAGGTCCACCCACTTAAAAAAAGATACATGGTGGATTTGCATTCATTGTTAAGGTCCGTAATGAAAACATTTGGTGATTGTGCGTTATGAACCCGGTGCGCTGGGAACGCTGCAATATAATCGAAAAGCCTCCACAGAAGCCTAATGAAATTTTATATTACATTTCTAGTATAAAAAAGTGATAGTTCACTCATAATTAAAACTATACTGTATAAAATCATTAAAGCTTTCATTAATGGAAGATAGTGGTGGAGAGAAAGTTAGTGAAAATTGAGATATCAGTTTTGATATGTTTCTTTCTCAAGGGTTATCACATCTTCTCACAAGATTTCTATGCAATTTACGAGTCTTATAGAGTAATTTCATGCTGAGGTGTAATAGGTGAAATTGTTTACCACTTCCTGTGAATTTACTGCAGTCTCATTGGTTTGTTTTTCTATGACCTGTTCATGCCCCATTGACCATTAGGTACAGTAGTTTTCCCATGAATCATGAATTTACATAAAATTGCACCTGAGAACTAGTTGGTTTGATGCCAGACTTAATTTCAACAACTTGTTTACTTGTGCTTTTCAAACAATTGTGACATACCTCATTTGAATACGAATATGTATTGCTTTGAGAAGAACATGTTCACTTAAATATGGGTCTTTTCCTCAAACAGCCTTACTACATTGCCTCAAAACTCTTAAAACATAGTTTGAACCCATATAATTTTTTTCTGTGTTATTATTTTACTTGTGCGGTATGGAAAAGAACAGCACGACCATTGTGCCCAACGTCTGATATGTGTTGCACAGATGAAATGCTAAGATTTTGGAATGACATGAGCGTGAATTTTTATTCTGGGTGACTTTCCCTTTCAAGAGGCACCCAAACTTAGATCGCATAACACGACTGCTAAAAAATTCATGGAAATGAAAGAGAAACTGAAAAGGATAAAACAGTCTTAAAAAGTAGACGATAAGTTTCTATCAAATAACCCTTCACAGCTCTGAGCGAATAATGTCTTGGATTCGTAGATGAGGCCCTGGAGTATGAAAACTGTGTGAGGGATAATCAATTCAATCTATTAAGATCTCCGTCTGAAAATGAAAGCGCATAAACAGCACTCGAATCCCATAATGATGGGCGAGGATGTGAGAAAGCTCTTGGAAAGGGAATAATGGGTATAACAACAGAGTGCTCCACACAAGAAAGGAAATGAGGGGGTATTATGAAATAAACAGAGAGCAGCTCACTAAGATGGGCGTCCCTGTGTACACAAAGTACCTGCATATGTGAAGTATGCGTGCATCCACAGTACTTGTCCGCTCATTGTTGCCAGTTTTTTCTTGTTAGACTCATTTTCTCCACAACGTCTCCTTGAACAACCCCACCCACCACCACCACCTACCCCCTCCGGTACCCAGAACCACTTGTCCGCCACTCCTGGTAAACAGAGGACGGCTCTTAGATAAGCAAATGATGGGGATACTGGAGAATGGGACTGTCTTACGGGGAAGCTTTCAGAGCTTTCTGTCTGGGGAGGGAGGAGAGCTTCACACAATGAGAGAGGATGGGGAACGGGGGGAGGCCAGGGGACGTTGGAAGACGCAAGGAGAACCAGCACAGAAAAACAGAGGGAGGGATGGGATGCGCTTGGGAAGATGCTCTTGGCCCCGGCTCCTTAATGGTTCCTCCTATAGTGGCAGTCGTTCAAGGGCTTCCATCACTCATTTACATTTGTGAGCCGTGTCACTCACACCTTCAGGCCTTTGTGCTGCTCTGACCAACACCAGAGCCGTTAGAGCTTTCAGGATCGCTCTGAGTGCACAATGACGCTGAAGATGAAGTTGTCGGAGCTGCTCAATGGTGCTTCAGAAGAGACATTGTTATAAATATAGAAACAGATTTCTTTTAAGGTGCGAATAATTCCACCTATTATAGCGCTCAAACAGGACAGTGCCGTTTCCAATGCTCAGTTTTTGTTCTTCACAGCGTGGAACGTCTTTCCCAAAGGGACCATTAAAAAATGGAAACGGGAAAAAATACTGGAACGTATCAATAAGATGAAGAACAAAGAGCCGAAAAATCTTGGAGCCTCCTTATCTTGGCAACCACTCAGCTTCAGATCAGACAAAGGAACCAAGACCATCCAGACCCACATGTGCTTTGAATACAACGAAGCCGTCCGCATATTCTTTGTGCTTTCTGTCTGTTTATACGCAGACGCACAATGCGTGGCTTTCTTGGCACAGTGGCACACGGACTGGGGTCAGTGCAGACGTGACAGTGGCGAATCACACCTGATAGTCAGCCGCAGATATGCCCTTTGAGACCAATTATTTTCTAGCTGTAAGTAATTTTCAAGTGAAGGGGCTTCCGTTTATGTGGTGAGTCGAAGGATGATGAGTTGCCTCTACCATAAGTTTGCGAGCAAAGTCTGGGGGGACTCGGCAAGCGGTGTACCTCGTTGCGTGACGTACTTTTGAATCATGCAGCAGTCGTTGGTAGACTGGTTTAGGGAGGGGGATACTGACCTTCTGGAGTCATGTGATGCCTCAGGCAGGGTCTTAGGGACATGATGCCACTGTGCCAAGATGTTCAGTGCTGTTCGGTCTGCTCTATTATCAATGAGCAATGTGCATTGATACCTGTCATAGGACTGAGACAGTGATCATTAATGCATTTGCATTTGGTATGGAAGAAAAGGTTATTGTTAGACCACCATAGGCCTTGTGGCCTTTTTTTGTTGATGCTTTTTATTTTTGTCCAGTGGTATGAAGTGCATTAATACGAGAAGAAGAGGGTCAGAAGGGGGATCTGCAAAATGGATCTACTTTTACATTTTTGTGATAATTTGTGTTCACTGTGAAGAATTGTTTTCGTAATATTCAACTAGACTGGTTTGACATCAGCAGTCAGTACTGCTGCAGCTGCTTCATTTGTCACGTCTAAATCACCCTGCTTATATTCTAGAATTTCAATAGAAGACGTTTCTGAGGAAGGATGAAGAAAAAAAACTTTAGCTCTCTGCGGCACAAATCACAAGGGCACTGCTTTTTAATTTAATGTTTTTCCTTTTCAATATTTTCCTTTTTTTCTGCCCTCAGTTTTCACCAATTATATACAATTATATCGTCCTACCCCATGAGTTGCTGAACATCGCTTTCCAATTTACAGTTGAATGGAAGGAGAAACAACAGGCGCAGCAGAATGCTCGGTTACCCGAGCTGCACTTACGATGGAAGGAGCTTTTGTGATGGCCATCTTTTGAATTCGCAGTTGAGGTCATTAATTAATTTAGAACCTCACATCTGTCACAAGAAGCAGAAAGAATGCAAATAATACAGCTTCCTAATGTGGACAGACAAAAGATACCAAGTAACTTCTTTAATTAAGCAAGTTCTATAAATATGCCCTTAATTTTGTTTCTTTTCTGCAATTATCGTCTCTTGCAGATGCCATTACAGGTGTATGTAAAGGATAAAATGCCCTGGTCAATAAGAGAACATAATGGCAGTCTATAATAAAAAAAATTAAAAATCAACATAATAATACAAATGAATAATCACTAAAACAATAAGAATGTCCCTCTGTCTTTGTTGACCTCGTATGTCTTTGACTGAAAAGATAAGGGTTTTAAGCATGCCATACTGCTATTCTTGTTCATGAAGTCATGGTAGTTATAAATGTAATCAAATATTTAATTTTAAACTACCATATCTATCAGAAGTAGGCCTGCCATTTGTTTTGGTTTTGGTTTGATAGCAATATTAAACTTCTGCATTGTTCCTGTCTGTTTACTGAAACTAAATCAGTAAGTAAATTTAATTAAAATGTGAAATTCAACATTTACTTCAAATGTATTTATGTTATTGTTTCTGTTGATCCCACTTTATATTAAGTGTCCCTAATGCCTGTGTACTTACATAGTAACTAGATGTAGCCTGGCTTCCGCGACTTTAAAGCTCGTAGGAGCTTAGTCTGGCAAAGCTACTGTACGTTACTTGTTTATTACTCAAGCTCGTTTCTCATTGATTCCCACTATTTTGGGAACGGAAATGCTCTAAGATGGCAGCTTTGCCAGATTAACTTTGCTCTTGAAATAGAATGTAGTGTCACAGGAAGTATGGGTGGGCCCAGGCTAAACTAGATGTTTATCTAGTATGTAACCACAGTGTAAGTACACACCGATACATCTACAGCTGTAATATTTCTGTAACTACACACATGTAACACCCCTCAGAATGATGTGTGTAAGGACAAATGTGTAACAGGACATTGGTAACAAAATTTTTTTCACTTCACTATGTAGTCAGGAATTACATACAGTGGCTACATTTTGTAACAGCAGTATGTATAAGAGTAACTGGAACAGAAGGTGATCACGGGGTGTAGTTGGGTAGGTTTAGGGATATGTAAAGTGGGTGGAGTTGGTGCACCTCTGTAACACCAGTGTGTATACATGGTAACTCCTCAGGACACTTAATATAACACTTAATATAAAGTGTAACATTCTGGACACCAACCACAATTTATATGTAAAGCCTAATGTACTGCCCGCTGCTGTGTAACATCAGAGTAATCACACGCTAAATACATAGCAATTGTCTATTTAAAATAAAGTTTAACACATCATTCTGAGGGTTGTTACATGTGTGTAGTTACAGAAATATTACAGCTGTAGATACTATGTACCGGTGTGCACTTTCACTGTGGTTACATACTACATACACATCTACAGTAGTTACTATGGAAGTACACAGGTATTAGGGACACTTAACATAAAGTGGGACCTTTCTGTTTGTCAATATGTATTACATGTATCACATGAATGTGCTTCATAATTAGGGCATAATTCTACTGTTTTAGCCCAGCCTCACTGCAATTTGTCCATTGTAAATCGTATGCATTTTATGAGTGGCCAATACGTATGAATGACCTACACCTAACCCCGCCTCTAAACCTACGTGTCATCGTACAAAATCATAGGAGTGAAGTCGTTCGAATTTGCATGAATTTTCCACCTCGTACGAGTCCATACAAATTGGTCGTGAGACTGTGTTGGACTAACAATAATATTATACATATAATGCACACACTAGTTTTCAATGTCACATGACCCTTTTGATGTCATTCTAATATGTGCTGATTTGGTATTCAGGAAGCATTTTATGTTACTATCAATGTTAAAAAGTTGTGCTGCTTATTATTTTTGTTTAGGACTATAGAATAGAAAGTTTTTTTTTTTTTTTTTTTTTTTATCTTTTTGTGTATGTTTTTACTGTCACTTTTGATCAATTTAATGCATGCTTACTGAATAAAAATAAGAATTTCTTTCAAAAATGCAACGTTTTGAACTGTATTCCAAATTTTTGAATGGTAGTGTACATTATGTAAACGTAAGTAAATGGCCTCTAACATATCAATTAAGTTTGAGGCGAAATTTCAAAGCTTGGTCCAAGTATTTTCTGAATAAATGAAAAAGGACTGTGAAAACCAGTGAAAACAAAGACTCTCTTCAGACTTTCAGATTTTTTGACAGGAAATGGAAATTATCCGAAAAAAATGTCAGTTTGATATGGGCTTTCATTGATAAGCAACGTTATGAATATTAGAAGGACAATTATATTTTGTATCATTATGCTGTGTAACCCAGACTGAATGGAGGATTATACAGTTGTTAACTTTAGGTGAGACCCCAGCCACTCGTTAAGACCTGCTAGTCGATCATGTTGTCATAATCCAGGGCTTCATACCTTCATTAGTGACATTAGCAGTCAATGCAGGATAGCCTGCAGCGAGCTCTACAAGGTGAGACAGAGACGAGGGTCGCTAGAAGCCCCCCCACAGCTAATTACACCTCCTGCCCTATCGCTGCAGGAGGGGCTAAAGATGAGGGGGAGGGGCAAGATGTGAGCATACCATCCATTGGTTGTCTTTAGAAGATCCTGTGAAATCAGTCAGCTTTGAGGTCATTTGCACTTTTCTATACAGTCAGTATTTTTATTTTTTATTATTATTATTATTACTATTTCAATATACAGATATATTTTTATTCTATTTATATATGTAAGTTCACTTATAATATACTCTATTTGTATTTGTATTTCTCTTTTTATCTTATTGTGTCTGTAGTTGTGGAAATATGCAGCCACTGGAGAAACAATTTCCTTTGGGATTAATAAAGACTTATCCTTATCTCTTATCTTATCTCTTATCTGTAAGATGCCACTTTTGTATATGCATTTATGGTCTACATTCTTTTTCCTAAGGGAAAATGAACAGAACATATTGGTGACATCATTTTGCACTCATAGGTGTGTCCAAATTTCCATCCAATCAAATGATGCTAACTAGCAATCGCATTTAGCCAGTCATGATAACTGCTTTGATGCAAGGCTAAAAGTTATAAGTGTAATCTTTATTTTTTTTTTTTATGTATAATGCATCCCATTTTAAGTATGAAATACTGCAACAAAATAGAACTTGGGGAGAGATTCCACAGGATTTTTACGAAGTATTCAGTTATTTGGTATCTTCTGTTAACTAGAGTATCTTCTGTAGCAAAGTAATTTGAGTTAAAATTTCTCTCAGTCTATTTAGCTCAATACTAGTGTTGGGTTCGAGTTGTCGAGTTTAAGTTAAATCCAACTCCTTATTCACTTATGTTTCCATGGGAGAACTTTATGAAGGTCTTATTGTCTAAATTTTATGTTTTACTTTTTTATTTTATGTGTATTCAGCTGTGAAACAAGTTCAGAATGTCTGAGTTCATGCCGAGTTTGATTACAAATCTACTCAAGTGCATTCGAGTTAACTCATCATATTCTCATGCAATGATAAATACAAGGAAAGAGAAAACTGACAGCGCGCCAACAGACAAGACAGTGCAGGTTGCTTCTGGTATAAAACAGTCTTAACTTAAAAGTTTGACACTTTTTTGGACAAATACAGTACAATATTGTGGATATTTAATGTGACAGTTCAATGTAGCGCCTCCGTTCAAGTGGCATGTTAACCAATAATCTTCTCTTTCTTACTAGTTAAAGCACAAAATAAACATGAATGAACATCAGAAGTACCTGGTCGTGAAGTATCTTGTTTCAAGACATAAATACACAAATTTTTCAAGGTCCAGTCCATCAATGTTAACCTATTCTCAGCTCTGGTTTGTTTGTTGGACAAAAATGGTAGATTTGGCATTTTGATGGTCGGATCACTTGTCAATCCTGACAAAGGATTAGTTGAAGCTAGAGTTCAAGTACCCCATTACTTTAATACAGGTATATACTTACATGAGCTAGTACAAGTACTCTCAATTTGTTCATTTGGCACTTGTTTTGTTTTGTTTTCAGAATCCTTATTGTGCCCTCATTGTTGTATAAGAAAGGAGTAACAGGTCTGTCTATTGTGGAATCACACAAGAGAAGTTAAGTTATTGTGAGAGAATAAACAGAAAAATCAATAGCAGCAAACCAGGCACTTACAAGCTGTCTGGACAAGATGTTTTTTTATGTTTTTTTTTTTTCTCTAATTCACGGACATGAAGTGTCCCTATGCTCTACAACCACATTTCGCCAATAGTGTTTATTGATTTTCTGCCTGTGCTGAAGTACGATCTGAACATGAGTAGACTGACCTCAGGTTGTTTTGTGAATGAAAAGGAGATAAACAGCAGGAACATGGGGGAAATACTACTGTGTCATGTCGTGAGTAAGCACCCCTTCAAGTCTTTGATTTTTAAATGGATTCTTCACCATACCAATATGTATTAATTAAAGAAAAAAACGTTTGGCCTACTTGCCTTGTCTTTTCTGTGAGAAACATTATGAATATTTTATTTAATTATACAGCATATTCAAGGATATAGGCTACTGTGAATACATCAATATTAGCACAAGTGATTATTTTACCCAAACAAAAGACGCCTGTTCTTACTGACAGCATGCTTCTCACTCTGATGGCAAAATATTGACTGTGATCTTTATCAAAGCGACACACATATTAATGAAAAAATAAAACATGACCATGGAACACAAAACCAAGTTCTTCTTTTTTTTATAAGCCTCTATTATATCTGTAACAGAGCCTTTGTATTTCATAATGAGAGCTCCTTTTACCCGCCAGGGAGGAATATGTCCCATTTTGCCGTCCCGCCAGACGAGATTACACGAATAATTGTTCTTTAGGTAGCACTCGACGTCGGGAATAAAACACACATATGTTTCCAAGTGTGAATGTTGACATTTGCATGGCGAGGAGCCACTCAGGGTCATTGTTTGGTAACAATATTTGAGTATGCCCTCAGGGGTTTTTCTCTTTTGTGCCGAACCATTTTCCACGAAGGCCATTTGGCCACATAATGACACCTCCAATGCACTTTCTCCCTCTAATAACTTTTTTTTACACTTGAAGTCTCAACTACACCCCTTTTGTGTCTGAGAGCCTGTTAATTTTTTATGATAAAAAGCAAGTAAGGTTCACTAATGCTAGGACGAGTGGCATTTACTGTATTACATACCCCTTGTTGAACACAAGCCTAGTTGAGATATTAACACTGCGAGGTGTCAATCACTCCAAAAATGAACTAATTCACAAAATTTAGCATCATGTGGTTTCATCTGAAAGGATGCTCTGAGGAAATGTGTTTCTGTATAAGTCAGACCGGGGCTGGCTGTTAAACTTTTTTGCTCTGATGAAATTTATTTCATCAGTAGTTTATTCAGTTGCAAAGGTCAATATAAGAAAATTTTGTCTCACAATATGGTGTGCGTTTGTAACATTTGAGACCTGTAACTAATCAGCCTATTTTTTTTTTACATTTTTGGCAAGTAAAATTATTTAACACAAATTAATATTTTTATTCAGCAAGGACAGATTAAATTGATCAAAACTGACAGTAAAGACATTTATAATGTCACTATATATATATATATATATATGATGTTCCTCTTCTAAACTTTATGTTAATAAAATAATTTAATAAAGCTTGAGCAAAAAATATTAAGCAGCTCAACTGCTTTAAACATTGATTATAGAAATGTTTCTTGAGCATCTAAAATGCATCTATTCAGCATATTAAAATGATTTCTGGAGAATCATGTAATACTGAAGACTAAAAATTTCAGAATTGCCATTACAGAAATAAAAATAGAAATCAGTTATTTTAAGTTGTAATATGTCTCAATATTACGTTTTTTGATCAAATAAATGCAGCGGTGATGTACAAAAATCCTAATAGAGAGAAAGCAAACATTAATGTAGTTCACAACTGAAAAAACTATACTGAAATAAAAAGACAAGTTATTTTGCTGCATCTTTTTTTTTATTCTGGTGAATTGGGTGCAATAGCTTTGCTAATATTTATAAATATCTTGTCATCTGTTTTGTATCTCGTCATGTATGGTGTCTGTATGTGCTAGAATAACCTCAGCCTTCACTATCCAGGGTGACAGGTGGTACGGGGTTCTAACTGCTCTCTGCAATGACCATACAATCAACTCTTTCTCTAATAGCTGGTAAGAGCATTGTCTGCTGTCCAGATCCAGATGCCACAGTCTCTGTAACATCGCAGACACATCCAGGTTCCAAAACTACTCGTTACGCTGCATACATATAAAAACAATATAAGTTTCTGCTTATTTTCCTGCTCTCATTTGAGAAATGACTCACTCAGCGAATCCGTTTTTACTAACTCTAAGTGAATTTCATTGATGTGCTATTTTAAGCAGAGAAAGTAATAGTTGGTTTCACAGAATCATCTCACACAACTGAAACTTACAAACTACAAAACAATTTCAGCAACTGCAGAAAACAACCAAAAATGCAGCTTTTTAGCTCTTTGCATTCATATGCTGGTTTTTGAAAGATGTTACCGAGCATCAACAGGAGGGGAATTGAAGAGAATAGAGCAAATAGTCAGACAAATTGAACAATGGCAGCAATGAGGGCTCTTCAGAAATATGGCGAGAAAGAGTTGGCCGCAGTGGCGTGCGTGAGTGGACAGATGTGCTCTAATGTGTTTTGGCTGGAGATCAAGCGCATGGCTACACCCAGAGACGAGCTAAAACAAAGATAAAGATGTGGTAATTCTTCTGCAAGCATCATTCAGAGACACTAATAACTCCTGCTACAACAGGGTTATGAGAATATTTTGGACATGAAAGCGCCACATGTGTTAGCGACATATTGTATGAGTGACTGGAGATTTTGAGGTTTTTACGTACTTGTCCCATTCTGTTGTTGAAGTGTGCGTTTGAGCTCGTCCGGCACTTTGCGAAATGATAGAGAGAATGCGATGTTTGGGTTTTTTTACTCACCTAACTTTTTTTCCCTTGATCGAAAATAAAGAGTGAACTCTTCAACTGTCCAAAACAACAAGCACTGCAATGTGTTTGACAAAAGAACACAATTATTACAATTACAGTGTCTCTCTCATTAGCTCCAGTGTATTCCAGTGTAATTGATGTTGTATCTGACACATCAGACATGAATATCCTCTGCCTCCTTTTGTTTGGGAGTGGGGGGCCTGATTTGCATTCTGTGTGCTTTTCGGGTGATGAAGACTTCACTCTATTAGTCCATTAGAGAGAAAGGGAGGGAGAGAGGGAGAGGGAAAGAGAAAGTAAGACTGAGAGAGAGAGAGGAGCACCGCAATCTGCAACTCGCTGCTTGTTTGAGACTCTGACCCCCTTAGAAATGCCACTTTGCTTCACACATTAGCTGCTTACAAAGAAAGAAAGCTAATGTATCATCTAATTGGGTGAGCCACTGCATCTGATTCCTCTCAATCAGAGTATTAGTTCGGTAATTACCCATCTGCCTCGGGTGGAAAATGGCAAGGCGAACACCAAGCTAATAACATGCTCAAGGGCTCTCCAGAGCTGACAAGATGAGGCTGATGTTGTGCGATGCAGTCTCAAACTATTTCAGCACCAGGGTGAAAACATTACCTAGACCCAGTTTGCCAACTTTCACAAATTGAGTTTATTCAATTATTTACTTAAACACAGATTGTTCCATTTTTCTATTCTTTTTTTCCTTTCCGTCATTTTTTCCCTCACTGCTGTAAACCATGGCCACGCTCATAAGTGTGCTCTGTTGAAAAAAAGAAAGTGCTTTTTTTCAAGTGCTTTTAGGATGGAAGAGAGGGAACAGCGAAATTATCTAATATTCCGACATTTGGCACCTTGTTTTTGCATCTCCCTTTCTTTTTTGTGATGCCAAAAAGTGATTGAGGTGGTTAGTATCTTCTTTTTTCAAACAGAATCGAGGATAAAGTATATGTCTGCAATAGTAAACCATAACTAAAGTATTGATTAGTTATTGAATTAGTACTTCAGCATTCCTCTCTGATGTTCATGTGTTTGTGTTTGCAGTTTGGAAAGTTCACCCAAACATTTTAATTGTAATCATTTACTCACTCTAATGTTGTTCCAATAATGTATTGTCAGTTAATCACATATTTACACTGGTCTATTCCACATAATTAAAGTAAATGCTGACAAAAATGACAATAAAATACTACAGTAAATTAAAATCCCAGTTATATTGGAAGTCATATGACAACTTTGCATGAGGAAAATACCTATTTTTTTTTTTTATTTTTACTTTGATTAACGTTTAAATTAAAATATTAACCAACGATAGAGCTCTCCAATCTAATTTGGATTTGGAGGATTTTAAAGTGCATATTCTTATCTAAATATAGATTTAATGCACTTTGTAAGGTATATTATGATGCTATGAAATAAATATTTAAATATGAAATCTTACTGCGTATACTTAAATCCATCACAATCTCACACGTGATGAAAATGACGTGTCCTCCAACTAATACGCCCATATAGGTCATTTGTACAATAGCGGTAAAACACAATCCATCAGAGCATGTACTACAATTGCGCCCCTATTGGCAACAGAACATTTGCATATTAATGTTTTTCTATATTTGATAGGGTTGGTGTAGCTCAGTCTGCAGAGAGATGCACAATAAGATGAGACTTGATCATGCAATCACGGGTTCGAACCCAGAGAACACCTATGCTCATAAAACCCTATAAATCATGATTCTGCACAATTTTTGTAACGGGTAGGTTTAGGGGTGGGTTAGTGTGGTCATTCGTACAAATTAAATCTAGTAAAATTTGTTTTAATCACTGTGAGATCGGTTAAAAAACTGCATTTAAACAAAACACGCATTTAGATTGGTAATCACAGTCAATGCGTCATTTAATGATGACAGACGCAATATGACAATGTCATTATTTTCACGCCCGCTAAGGGGCGTGTACCTTCAAAACATAAACATAGGTCGTAATAATGTACTTGTACAAATGACCTATAGAGTCATTTTTTGTTGGAGGACAGACTCGAATAATGATTGCATTCCAAATTACTTCAGATTTGTCATTTTTGAAGTGGATCTACCTGATCAACATTCACATTCATTGCATGGAAAAGAGCAGCCTGAACATTCTTTAAAAGTTCTAATTTTGTGTTCCACTGAAGAAAGAAAGTCATCCAGGTTTGGAACCACCTTAAGGCTGAGTAAATGTTGACAGAATTAAAGCATTATTAATTACCACTATCTGTTTTGGGGCAAATGCTAATCTAGTCTAATTTGTTATATCACAGTAAAAACAGCTTTAATTTACAGTTAATGTAACCTGTGAAAACATGATTACACAAATACTACAAACACACCCCTATAACCCTACTGGTCATCATAAAGGTGACAATGGTGTAAACCAAAATCATTCTCAGTATTAATTATTTTCAATTAACCGCTTGTCAGATAATATGCAATTAATGTAATAATGGATGACAAAACATTCTCATCATAAACAGGCTTTCTCTGCTTCATGGTGGTCCATGTTTGATTGCGCTGGAATAGTAAGGTAACGACTGTATAACGTAAAGCCATAATTCACAAAGGTTTATTCTACTCTATGAATGCATGGACCATAATTGTGTCTTTTAGATGGCTTGATGAGGGAACCATAGCATCCACTCATAGATAAATTGCAGTCCAAGTTGGCCAGCAGACGTCCTCGTAGATCAATATCCGCAAATTGCTCAAACAAAGGCCAATAACAAGACCTTTTTGTTACTTCATACCGTGCCTATGTCTTTCTGTTCTACTTGCCCATAATTAACAACAGTGAATTTCAAACGATTAGATCACTCAGATTTAATCTCTTATCGAGGGACACACAATGTCATTTAGTTGTCAATGAAGATCTTATCTACTTCCCTCCCTCTCCAAAACAAGTATAGATTTTCTTAAGAATGTCTATGGGAGAGTTAAGTGAAGGAGAAGAGAGGCTGCGCTGAGATCTGAATTCTCCGCAATGACTCTCATCACAGAAAGTGATGAAGACACTTGGTTACAATATGTACAAAATACCCTCAGCTGTGATAGGAAGTGAACATCACATGGAGAGTTACTAGTGAAACCTTTTTCTATACTCAGTATAATTGTAATAATTGTGTGTAAACGTATGCAATTGTAATGTAATCTTTTCCATAGTCGTACAACTGTATGACAAGTATGTACACAGCAAACTACTGACCGATCTTATCAATTCAAATCGGTATCTTAATTTTGTGTAAACATTTGGTGATGTAACGGGTCACCAGAAACTGACAGTACAACCTTATTTTTTAATTTAATATGAAACACACACACACATGCTGTATTTACTTTTATACTTTTAATACTATATTTTTTGTGTTCCGCAGAAGAACGTTTTAGAATGATATGAGCTGAGTAAATCACTACAGAATTGTAATTTTATCGAATAACTGTCATTTGTAAAAACAAAGTGTATTGTATTGAATGTGCACTTGTAGTGTCGTAGTGCACCTGTAGTTTTTGAAAAAGTAATTTAAGTGTACTGTACGCACATCCTGATTTTGTGGAGTTCAATGTGTTCCTACCCTGCTGAAAAAACAAACAAACTGCTAAAACCAGCTGGTTGACTGGTTTTAGCTAGTTTAATTTGGAAATAGTTTAAGTCTAGTTTTAGCTGGTCGTTCCAGCTGGTCTCCCAGCTTAAAACAAGCTAAAGTCTGGCTCACACTACAGGATTTGTAGGCTGATTTAGCCCGATCGTCCCCTCCTGAGAATCAGAGCAAAAATCTTGTCATGTTCCTCGATCGTTTAGACCACATCAAACATGTTTGATATTTAGGATTTAAATCGGGATAACGACGGGCTATATGATTACGCCAGTACTTTAACAATAACCAAGTGCTGTTATGGCCTTGACTGATAGTGGACACGACAGTCTGAATAATGTATGGAAAACATTTAACACAACTTTAAGAAGAAAGAGAAGCACTGCAGTGAAATCACCACAGTTTTGTCTCACACTTACCAGGTGAGTACAGTTGCTAGCTGGCTAGATAATGTAAACATTACCGAAATACCATGACGATCTGCTGTGTGAGGCAGCCTAACTCTGGCATGATCTGGTGTGTTGCAACCAGATTTCATAATCGGTTAGGGTTTTGAAACTCCTGTAGTGTGAGCCTGGCTTAAGACCAGACTGGCAAGCTGGAAATGTGGCCAAAACCCCTCTAAAACCAGCTTGCTGACCAGCTTCAACCAGCTAAGACCAAGCTGGTCTCCCAGCTAAAACTAGCCAACCAAATCCTAAGCTGGTTTTTACTGCAGGGTTGGTCAGCATATTTTGTTGAATCTGGAACAACATTTTAGTCCTTGACCATATCTCTACACCTAAACCTAAACTTATGCATGAGTAAGTAATGTCTAAAATCTGATTCAAAGACAGATGAATGATATTGAAACACAAGCACCAAACACTGAAAAACAGAAAAATCACTCACTCCTCTGGAGTGAATAACTTCTATAGCTTCAAAGACATTTCTCACTTGAATGCCGCTTTTAAATGCTCTAGTGTGACGTTAACATGATGGATTGTGTGCGGCTTACTCAGTGTATGGTCTCTGCTAATACAGCAGTGTCTGTCAACAGTCGTGGGTGGGGCCAGTGCAAAGTGATGTCACATTGTACAGATTCTGCAAACAGCTTGTTCTGAGACATTGCTTATGATTTATGGTGATTAAAAAAGTTCTGGTGGATTTTTGTCATTATAGGGTGATTGGCACTGCCAACACACATTTCACGAGTTCACGCTTCCTCATAATACAATAGTAAGCGAGTTTGGCGTGCTGTCCGGGGGGCCAGGGTGAACTCCGAGCCCTAGTGATTTGAATCCTAGCAAGGGCAGAGCTCGGCGTCCAGCTCGGACCCTGCGAGCCCCCCACGAAGGAAGGCACGAGACAGGTGGAGAAGGGGTGCACAAAAGACAAGATGCGGAAGAGAAGGAAATAGGTTTATTTATAGTGGGTATGATAGATCTGATAAGACGGATGGAATGAGGTGATTTATTAGATAATGCAGCGCCAGCTGCGGTTGATTTGTACACGCTCCTTGTAAAATGCAACAAGTTAATTTTGCAAGACAGCATCTTTGTTGACCCTGGGACAACATTGTGAATAACCAATCAGATTTGAAGAAACAGTTTAAAGCTTATGGGAAGTTTAGGCTTACGATCAGTGTTTGGTGTTTGTACATCAGTGTCAGTCATCTATCCTTTCCTCTGATTTTAGGCATTACTCATGGGTAAGGTTAGGTTTAAGTGTAGAGATATGGTCAAGACTATATTTTTGCAGGGTCAACAAAATATGTTGGAAAAATCAGGACATGCTTAAAAAGTACCTTTTTTGGTTACACTTTATTTTGATAGTCCACTTTAGTAGTCATTCTGCTAACTAAAAGTAACTTTGTAACTACCTGCACTTATCAACTGTCAACTAATTCTCATCAATTTGCAAGTACATGTCTACTAACTCTCAGAGTAGACTGTTAGGGTAGGTTAAGGGTTAGTAGAACATGTTGATATATAATTGCAACGTTTCTGATAGTCAGTATTTTGTGTACCCATTAAAATAAAGTGTTACCCCTTTTTTAAGGTTACCCCTTTTTCAACAAGGGGTCCCTCAAAGTAGTCAAATGTCCAAATACTTT
This sequence comes from Enteromius fasciolatus, assembly GCA_032361145.1. Classification (NCBI taxonomy): domain Eukaryota; kingdom Metazoa; phylum Chordata; class Actinopteri; order Cypriniformes; family Cyprinidae; genus Enteromius; species Enteromius fasciolatus. The sequence continues at coordinate 12,569,406 of JAUMHR010000072.1, read as the reverse complement.
TTTGAGGCAGCCGTAGACTGTCCTAAAATATTGCACCATGTGATGTACTATAGCAATTAAGATGGTGGCGATATATAAATCTCCCCTGACAAGCATTGGGACGTCTTGCATCATTTAAGGTCAAAACGAATGCAAACGTTAGCAAGAGAACACCCTCCTTGAGCAGTGCCCTCTTTTTTAAAACAGCTTCTTTTTTTCTGTCGCTCTCCTGTGGGGGAGGACAGTCTCTGGTTACATTATCTGTTAAAATACAAGCTAAACGTTAATATGTACAATAACGGGGTGCTAAGGCTCTAGATAGACAGATAATCTGTTATTGGAAGGCATCTTCGGCTATTTAGCACGTTTAAACTATGGGAGGTCTAGATGCATTATATTGTGTCAATCCGACTGATCTGCTGAGGGAAAAGAAGGTAGATACGGATTAGACAAATCTGAAATAATCTGCTGAAAGCTTAAAAGCTTGAGATGTCTAGAGTTTTATTTATTTATTTATTGGTCATTTGTTCATTTTTAGTAGGTTTGCTGCACACATAGAAGCTATAGACACTTGATGGACATCTGGGGTTGACAGAATGACGGTAGCACAGAAGAGTTAAGTTTTACTGCTCTGTAAATAGACCACATGATTTGACCTCTACGGGTCATGTTGATGACAGCTGTTTGGACCCGGTCATTGCCCCTTGTTTACTCTGTCATGACAGTGTCTACAGAACAGCTTCTTGGTTCAGGCACATAATCATTTGGCTAAATGGTGAAGAATCGTGTCACAGTACCAAAATTGTACAGAAAATAAATCAGTCATAAAAGCAAGAAGTGAAACAAGGAAATGCTTGTGCGTGAGTTAGATATCAGTGTCAAGGTAAGCATGAGATATCAAATGTGCTCTTGCAGGCTAAGAAGCCTGTACGTGGCCTTCAAAATATATGAGCAGAAATCTGTAGCTAAAAACAAAGATTTCATTTTCAACAGCATTCCGATTAAAGTCGCTCTGAATGCTTCTCGGTTCTTTGACATTCGGAGTCTTCCTCAATTCAAAAGAATCTTTCGCATACTTTAAATGTTATGATTTGGCAGGAAACATTAGCCAACAAGTCTGTTTACACACTGAAGGACTGTGGCTATATGCTGACAATAAGAGACAGCAGTGGACAATTAATTTGAAAAATTAAAGATACAACATGGTAATTACAATCTATGCAGGTAGGTTATCATTATATAAATTAAGAATCGAGGGTTTCAGTCCATTCTAAATGCTGGGATATTGTATGCAAATGCCAGAAGGAAACACATGCAAATAAAAAGTCCAAAAATCAGATAACAGAAAACATATGAATACTTCAGGTGGATAATATAATATAATATTTATTTATACTTATGGTAAAGCACACAAACTATGATGGGAAGCATTTCTGTTTTGCACCAATTCCCAAGCAAGAGGTAGTATTGTTATTTTGAACAATACTGATTTTGTTTGTGGATGATTTTGTTTTGATTCTGATTCATTAAACCATTATTTTATTTCATGGCAAAACAAGCTTCCATAGTATTAGAATGTGCACTGGAGAAAAAAAATAGACAAAAACATTCCAAACTTTATAAATCCAAGTTAAGTTGTGTTTTGAAGTCGCTTTAAGACAGTCAAAACAATTTGCTCAGAAGGACACAAGAACAATCAAAACGTGTAATTCCTACAAAGGAAAAGATGGAATACCAGCGTTAGAATGTGAGAATACTTATGAGATTACAGTTTGGATTAGTAAACGACACTTGATTCACATAAGGATCTTATTCAAAGCCCTGGAGCTAAGCTGTCTGTTGCTTAAGATTTTCCAGCTAAAAGCCCCTTCGAGATTGCGTATAATGAGACTTTTAATGTCATTAGAGGATTGCTAAGGACATACAATTACTTGCAGAAAGCATTTGAAGCATTTGAATGGAAGAGAGCATCTTGCTGGAGGCTGGGAAAGGATTCTCCTTAGCATGTCTTAGAGATGCTTACTGAAGAAGCCATTGTAATTAGTTCAAATGGTCACCAGGGAGAATTGGGGCTGAAGAGCTGCAACCCAAGGTCTTGGGAGAGAGGGGGAGAAGGGTAATAATTATGACAAAAGGCCCTTGCATGAATGTAAACAGTGCACTCTTTCATAATAAGCTTGATCAAATGGTTATTATTTTCATATTTGCAGACTTCATCCTTTTTAGTCAAAAACCCCCAACCTGCACAAAGGGGCAGACCAGTGACCCGGACACAATTGAATTTGCTTTGTCACTCTGTGTTATTGGTTTTACGCTCATTGATGCAAAACGCTCCAATTAAGACATTTAAGGTAAAAGAAGCATAACTTAATTTGGTAGACATGCAAATATTTCAAGAATATAATTTGATCCTTTCTGTTGTAATTTCAAGTACACGCACTAATAATTAAATACAACCTAAGACTTGTTACAGTACTGATCAATTGTGTTATAAAGTATGCAAACAGAATTAAAAAGAAATTTCATTATTTCTATTTATACAACAGTTCTGATTGGCTGAGAGTCTTTTCCAGGCATGTTGTTTGACTATTTGAATCAGCACACTTACAGTATTTCTCACACTGAGTGTCATGGTGGATGCAAAAATCCATTAGAATGTGTATGTGTGTCACGGAATGCAGTTTTAAGAGTTTTTTTAGGTAAGAATGTAGTTGTTTGGTCTTCAAATATGCGGTTTGTTAATAAAGACAACGTCCGTGTTTAAAAAAATGCCCATTAACCCACCAGGAGCTGCCTGTGGCCTTGTGCAAACTTTAATTGTATTATTTAATATATAGCAGCACAACCAAGAATTCTGTTAATGGATTTTATTGCATGCAGATTGTCTCTGCAAGACTTTACAGGCCCCAAATGTGTTCAGGAGACTGGAACAACTTGCTAGAGTGACAGTGAGAGGGATCCCTATCTGAGCTCGGAGTGCAGGAAACCTCCCTGTGGTGAAAGAAGGAACTCTCACTTTATTTCATGTTTTTCATGGATTGGAATCCAAGGCTATGTTGGGAATGGAATACTAGCTTATTTCAAGTACTTGCAAAATATAGATTTTCTGTATCTGCAAGACTTGAAAACTATAAGTAAGAAAAAAGTGTAATCAGACTCAATAAATGTAAAATTCACCCGTTTTTGGAGGGCGTTTAATTTAAGAATTGGTCTTGTTACCTGTGTTCATTCAGCCAATCATCATTACATTGCCCTCGCAACTACATCAAGCTCAGGTATATTTCTAAAGGAGTATCAGTTAATGCAAGTTCTGCTTTCATTTTCTGGATTCCTGTCTGTCTAGACAAGTTTGGTATATGCTTACTACCAAGTGGACCTTTTGTTTTTGAGCATCACACCAATTTACTTTACCAGCTTTATACTTCACTTTAATACTTAACCATAGCTTTACCGTATCTTCAGTTTCGTTACATCTTTGCTCTAACACACCTGCTTGTAATTTTCAAGTGAACCCAAAGATTTTGATTCGTTCATTCAGGTGTGTTTGATTAAAGCTGGAACAAAATTTTGTTCCATTTGTCCCAAAGACTGACACACCTTTCACATGATTTGTTCCATCAAATGCCTTGTCTTGGCTTGCAAACAGCGTTACACTGCTTTACTGCCTCTATAAAAATGATTTACGGGGAAATTGAGATAATTAGAACCGAATTGAGGTGACAGAAGCTCTTACGGGGCATCTGGTTATTATGCTGGGAAAGAAATGAGTTTGTTAATTTGTAAAGGACAAGAGTAATTAAGGCGCTAGGACTGACGCAGTTACTTAACTGAAGTTAATGGGGGAGGGACCAAGTAAACGCAAAACCTCACGCCTCGCTCCTTTGCAGTGTAGATCAGAGATGATAGGGCACGACTGAGCATACGCTAAGTTGTTTTTAAACACTAAGGCATGGATAAGAACGTGACCATTGCCCCTAGTCATTTTCAGAAGGATCTCAGTATGACTAAAGCCTGTTATTACAGGGTCTCTGAATTACTTGCTTCTGATTGGGCAATCGTGGTCCTATAGTTTGTGTAATGGCTATTAAACTGGATGTCAAAGAATCTACCTAAACATTTAATTCACTGAAGTCTACAGCTAAAATGAACAAACAGGCATTATAGTCATAGTCAAAGACTTCCATAATTTAACAACTTTTTGTGCACTAAGACAACAAAAACAATAACTTTATCCACCAATCTTCTCCTCAGCGTCACCCTAGTGCCATTTCATCACTGCATCACCAACAACACTTTAGTTTCCAAACTGCTGCAATACCTACAACCGCTAACCTGATTTTTACTAAGTGCAACATGTCCCTGGGTCCAAATTTTGATTAACTAATCAGATTTGAGGAAACTGTTTACAGTTTTTGGGAAGTTTAGGCTTACAATCAGTGTTTGTTGTACATCAGTATCAAACATCTATCATTTGCTCTAATTTTAGACGTTACTCATGGGTAAGGATATGTTTAGGTGTAGAGATACGTTCAAGACTATATTTTTTTCATTAAAATGTTGTTCCAGGGTCAATCAGGATGTGCACATACCGCAGCCCATTTAAAAAGTTAGTCAACATAGTCCATCTGCCATGAGTGGTTCCACCTTAACTTTATGAAGTTGTGCTTCACTGTGCGCAAAACCGCATACACTGTTATGTGTAAGGTGCAACACACGTCTACATTTTCTATGTGTAGTTCTACTTTGATTTGAACACAAATAGCATATCCTTGTGTTGCAGCTGACACAGAAAAGATCAATGACAAAATATTTGTATTGGGGTGGAGTAAGTCTTTAATTTAATGTTTGTATGATGTACAGTAAGCATATAACATTTTGATGTATTAAATATAAAATGAATATCTTTTTTTTTCTGTCCATGTATTTATACATACATAGCTGTGTCAAGGTCTTAATAACCTTATTGAGTTTTTGATTGTGATTGGCTGGCTGTAAATTATCCCTAATTTAACAAATACAGTAAGTTTTGCTGATAGGATGCTTCAATGCAAAGCTGCTTTGAAATGCTTTTGATCTATCTGATTGTAATTAATGATAAATATGTGATGTTTCATGCCTGAACCCAGTATCACAGTGCATCTGTAATCCAGCATTGTACTTGATTGGTGAGAAGAAAAGGGTCTCTTTATGAGGCAAAGAGTTGTTGGTTTGTGTTGCAGATGCTTATGTTGTCTCACAGGGAGTCTCTGTCTCCTACCCGATGGCCATGGCCTTTGCGGCTCTGACATCCCTCATATCTTTTATTTACTTGTTGTTCAGTGAAGACCTCCTTCAGGCGCTCACCGCCCTCAGGCTAGCTGCAGGCGATCAGCACAGACAGGTCACTACAGCTGGGGCCGTACCATCACTCCTGCGGCTCACACCTTCTCCTCCCCCAGCTGCTCCAAGAGCAGTCATTCACACCGTAAGTAACGATTAATAAGATGCATTATCCCACATTAAAACACATCTAGCCCATCACAGAGAAGTACAAGTACCACTTTTCCACTGTAATGATGCTGGTGCTGGTGCTCTTTTGGGATATCTGCAGAACTCTTTTAATCCTGACAGCCATGTAATGACGTAACAGTTACTACAGGAAACAACCCACCATGGATGTCTTTGTTGACTATCCTGCTCCTTTATTTGAGAACATAATTCAACATTGAAAGTGTCTTTATTCTACTACATGCTGGCCTTGACATACAGCTAGTATGTAATAATTTAATAATTTAAATGATTAGAAATAAATTACATTACAATTGGATACAATATTTAACAATATTTAAATAATATTTATTATTATAATGTATTGTATTTCAAATGTAGTATGCAGTAATATGCAGTAGTGTGTCTGTGTGCATAAGTTTATCTTATATTATAAACAACATTATTAAATGCGAGAAAAACGAGACCTACATTCATCTTGCTGAAGTGCATCTTCTTCATCTACTCAACTCGTGCTCACGTGAACAAAGGTGGAAATTTCATTGGTTGGCTAGTTTTTAACACATGCGTCAAACCAAATGACGCTTTGACGCATCACGCTTTTACGCTTCTGTATGCACACTAACATTGGCGCTATTCAGGAAACAACAGCAAGTGGGCATTCGTTTAAAATCATAGAGTAACACTTAAGCCACAGCTACACTAAACTTTTGCAGCATTTCGGATTTTAAAGTTTGCTGTTAATTAAGCAAAGTATCACATTGCAGCTTCTTAGCATGAACTTTCATTTCAGGTCTCCCATATTGAATGAAAATCAAAGAAAGTGTAGGCCATCCCTTTAGTCTTTAGTATGTCTTTTGTGCAGCATGTTGTGAGCTTAGGAGTGATTAGAAAGATAAATACTACACAAAGAAGGCATTATGTTTAGATCCTTATATATTTGTGAGGTAAAGTGTTACATTTAGATTCTGTAACTGGTTTCTTTACTTGTTAATTCAGTTTTAAATTGCTTAAGTGGTATGACAATACAGCCTAAAGCTAACCAGATAAACTCTGACCTTGCTGTACTTTAAGACATTGTGCCAGTCATCTAGAACCAGCAGGTTTTTCCAGACCGGAATCACCTTTTCCTTAACGGAAACATTCTTAACTGTTCTAGATTTAGCTTTGACTCCAAAATTTTGTCTATGGAAAGAGGTGTAGGTGAGAAACTTGCTGGTAAGGTTTGACCACTCCCTTCTATTTGTCCAAACCCTTCAGCTCAGCTTTGGTCCATGATTTCTAGTTAATAGAGTGTGCACTACTACATCGGGGTGAAGCTCCTGCGCTTGACAAATTTCCTGTGAAAATACTGGTTGGGCTGTGCTTAGTGAAGCCTGCAATTCCTTTGCAAGCAGCTGCATCCTTTCTTGAGATGTGGCTGCTGTTTCAGGGTGTGTGCTGTCAGGTCGTTGACAATGAGGACAAAACTCCCCTGTGATTAAAGAGCAGCAGTTAGACTTGGAATGCAGCCAATGGTCCAGTCCAACTGCTGAAAACCTTTTCCATAAGATATTTCTGTTATCCGTTTGCTTTATCACACTGTCGTGCCATCAGCTTAGCTCTATGCTATTACAGCAAACAAATAAATAATGGTTTCTTGGAGGTTTTTTGTTGGATGGTAAACACATTCGCTCAGCGTCCTAGCTTTATGTTTGTCATGTGCAGCCCCTACAAGTCTTAAGTCTTAAACATTTACTGTCTCAGTAATCGGGAGTGAAAATTTTGACCTTGATGACTGGGAGAGAATGAAAATGGCACTTTCCTACCTGAGCTGCTTCCTGTTTTGTCAGAAAGAGTGATTCTGCTTAAAGCTTCTACAAACTTTTCAACAGCATGTGTCATAAAAAGAACAACAACAAAATGGCCACCAACATGAATATTGTATAAAAATCTTATTTTACACACAGACCTCTGACACTCATCAAGAAACAAAAAGGCAAATCATAACTAGGACAAAGGCTCAAGCTATCAGCACTAAGTGATTAATGCAAAGCCAATTATTTTAAGTGGAGACTTCATTAAGTCATTAATTAAAGAGTGCCCTGATATGTCATGTTAGCTATTGAATGTTTTGTTAGAACTGAATGTTTTGTAGAATTATATTCTACAATTTAATTATTCCACTCGGTGCACCGCTCTATATAGTCAGTTCGCTCTTCAGGAAAGATCAGCAAGTGGGCATTCGTTTAAAATCATACAGTAACACTTAAGCCACAGCTACACTAAACTTTGAAAATGCAGAATTTCGGATTTAAAGTTTGCTGTTAATTAAGCAAAGTATCACATTGCAGCTTCTTAGCATGAGCTTTCGTTTCAGGTCTCCCATGTTGAATGAAAGTCAAAGGAAGTGTAGGCCATCCCTTTAGTCTTTAGTATGTCTTTTGTGCAGCATCTTGGGAGCTTAGGAGTGATTAGAAAGATAAATACTACACAAAGAAGGCATTAGGTTTAGATATATATATATTTGTGAGGGAAAGTGTTTGATTTAGATTCTATAACTGGTTTCTTTACTTGTTAATTCACTTTTAAATTGCTTAAGTGGTATGACAAAATACAATATTGTAGTCTTTTAGTTTTGTTATAATAAAAACAGCATGCACAATAATTAAAGAATAGTTATCTGCATTAATTCAACACTATAATGGAAACAACTTTTAGAATGACTTTTACAATACAGAATACAGGACAGCAATCAATGGTTGAAGCTGTAAAGATGTAGGATACTTAGTGAACAATTATAAATGGACTATAATATTTTTAAATTCATCATTTGGATGAGTGTCATATTTTAAAACAATAGAAAACAATTATCTCAGATTTCATATGCAATGTATATGCCAAAGGAGCGATTGCCCCTAAACACTGCTAAATGAGTTCAACGTAGTTTTTTTTTTTTTTTATTTAGTTGGCTAAGATTTAGCTAAATCCAAAAAATAGTTGAATAATTGTGCCTACAACTATCTGAAGGTCAGTCTACTTCCCAAAAGAAATAGCCTGTCAAAGATTTTGTCAAACCACAACTCCATCTGACCAGGCAGTTAACCTTTTCCTTCAAGAGTCATTCAACTCTGTAAAACTCTCCCTTAAAAACACCTCATACATACATCTGTGCTTTCCTTTGAACAATGTTCCTTAGACCACGTACAACCTTAGAATGTAAATAGACAAATAAGCGGCGTCCAATATCACAGGGTTTGTCAGCGCCCTAGTATAAATATGATGTACGATCCAAGCAATAGATGTGACCTTGTCAAAGGCGGCACCTAAAATGTTGATGAATGAAAGGAGAGGGGGATAAGGTAAAGTAGGCAGGTGATGGGAGGGTGACAGTGATGGAGAACGCTCTCAGAAAATGCTGCTGTTTGGGGTGACAGGTGTTCGAGAGATCCCTCAGACGCAGGTTCCAGTGTGGAGAGGAGAGATCGGAGGCATTTAGCGGGGAAGGAGCCAGATTCCTCCAACGGTCATTAAACTGGAGGGAGGCATATCGGAGTGCAAGGTATCTATGAGGTATGTAAAGGCTGATAGGATGTTTCCAAGTCTGAAGATAGCTCTGATAGTTGGAATCCAACCAACCTAAAGTTGATAACTAGTCATAGGATACTTTTATTTTACATACACAATGTCTATCAAATAACTGTGACATGGTGCCATCTTTTCATGGTGTTGTCACATACATCAGGTGAAATCTGAGCTGGCTTCTAACAAGTTCCCTCAAGAGACGTATTGGGGGGTTTATATTACTATATTACCCTCATAAGGCTTGTTATATAGCCCCAAGATGCAACCTCAAGCAAGGACTCTGGAAATATCCGTCACATGGAATGAGCAGTCTGGCATGCGCTGGAAATAAATCATTTAGCTTGTATAAACTATCAGCGGGTTGGGAAGTTTATGAACTTCGAGGTGCATTGGGTCATTAATCATAACTGAGGCTGAGGACTTAAGAGGAGATTCCCCCACCCACACTCACCCTCTCTCTATAGCGCTTTCTTCTTCTACTCCTCATCCTCCCCTGTATTGTACATACCTCACTCCTTTGACAGCAGATTTTAAAAAATGATGTCAAAAGGTGATAATTCAGGGAGAGAATGGGGTTGGAATAGATGGATTAGCCTGGTATCTAGAGGTTGGATGTCAACCCCTGGCGTTATGCTTTTCTTTACCCTCTCTACACCTGTAATGGAGTGGTCAGAAGTAAATGGGGGTACGTTTGAAAAGCACTTACTCCATGGCAGAAAACTAATACTACTAAACAACTGAGCTAATAGAAACCATGTTCAGTCGTCAGTCATGGTAAAGTAAACAAAAGGGGTTCGTTTGAAACAGGTTTAGCAGGTTTACTGTTGCCATCAGGTACTGTGAAACCAAACACCAGTTACTGTAGGACAGGTGAAAGATGTTATATTGTTATATTCTCTGGGTTTTTTTTTTTTGGTTACACTTTATTTTGATAGTCCACTTTAGACATTCTATAATGATGTAATAACCTTGCAACTACATGTCAACTAATTCTCAATAATTTGCAACTACATGTTTACTAACTCTCAGAGTAGACTGTTAGGGTAGGTTTAGGGTTGCTACACAATCAACACAGTCTCGTCACATTTTGACGTTTGGTCAAAACCCTTTTGCGTCGCTTTTTGAAGATCAAGTTAACCCTTTTAGTCACTTTTCGACGTGTAGGGTCCTCTGTTGTTTTAAATAAGAAAATCTTAGCGTCACGCAATATTTTTTTTATATTTTACCATCAGAATTAAAAGATATATTGGGTAAAAGCAATGGCATTATTGCATATATGTAGGGGTGTGATTTTTCAGTGTTACTTAAATTATATTATTTACACTTTTATGAGCACATAACCCAACCCCTGCCCCTAAACGTAGCATCTGTCAATAAAACAGCAGGCAGATAAGACCAGCGTCATAATTTATTTGAAAGATATTAATATTCCAAGTCTTTTGATGCAAAACGATTGATTTGTGAGAGGAATAGACGCGGTCGCTGTCTCCGTCTTCTACATACTTCAGCTGCAGTCTGTGCTCAATTTCAAAAAATGCCGCTACAAGAATCCTTATGTCAACGTTAGTTGTGAAATACTATTTGCTCTTGTGAATCTCGTGAGCGATTGCGTCATGCTATGGGACGGGAGTATGTTTTCTGAATGAGATGATCATTTTTAGTGATGAAAACTCCCTTTACTCTCTTCTTCGCAAGACTTCGTATGGCTTCAGAAGACTTGGAATGTGACAAGCTTGTAATGTATTTATACTGCTTGTTTATGATTAGTTTGTGCAATAAATACCTGTAACTGCATTTGCCTGTGTGTGTTTATATTGTTCAGAGGTAGGGGAGGGGTTTGGTGTTCCAAAAAAGGTAAAAAATGATATAATAAATTTAAAACTGCCAATACTAACCTGCTGCCGATATGTCTGGTTATTCCTTTTCCCAGGGTTAAATTGGCCCATAACCTAGGGTTTAAAAGATGCTAACCCAGGGTTAAAAGACTTCTGGATGCATACAGTAGGCCTGTTTTATATGCATGTTAGTTAGTTATTAAAAATATTTGAATATTCCTAACATTACATTCAGAAAAGTCAACACCTCTGATCTCATATTGAAACTTGAGAAAGACAATGGGGTCATTGTTTACACACAAAAAAAAATTTCATGCCGTTGGGAAAATTAGAGCTTTAATTAAATATGCTCCGTAGTCTGGGTTCAAAGATCCCTGGCTCCTTGGTGAAGGCAGTCCATCTGTCCAGCAATCCCTCCAATTCCCACCCACCACCTTTAATTAGCGGTGGATACCCGTGCCTCTTGCTAGCTGATCCCATCGCACGCGCAGAGAAAAGTGAAAGAGTGAAGGAATCCATCTGTCTTCTGCCTATGGTGAAGAATCGCAGATTAACACACTTCTGTCCATTGAATGCTGGGAATTCCTCTCCTCGGGTGTGAGCCAGAGGATCCGCAGCTGTTTCGGCTATTAATAAATGTGGTGTGTGCATGCGCGTGTCTCTGTGTGTTTGTTTGGATAGTGTGACTGCCAACGCGTGGCCTTGAGTGTAAGTCCAATCATTAGAAAGCAAGCGCCTTGAGAAATTGAGCTGAGAGCAGAGGAGTGTAAACTGCTGTTTGAGCTGTAATCCTTCTTCTACAGTGGGCCTGTGATCTCTAGTAATCACTCCTTCTGTTCATCCTCATCGCACTTGATCACAATCTTTTAAACTTCCAAAAGACATGAGGAAGAACAAACTCGTGCACCTACACAACTCTACACACTTTTGCTCATGAAGAGAAATTCAGATAACGGTGCCTGATGAGGATGTTTTGAATTCGAGTGCTTCAGCCTGATTACATTCAATATGTTTGGCACTGATTGGTTTAAGCAATTAGCAATGATGTATTAGCGACCAAAGCCTGCAGGTTTCTGTGCACGTTTCCAGCTCAGCACCCACCAGAAAACACCAAAGTTTAACTGTCAATATAGCAATATATATGCTTTTTATCTACATTTCTGCACATAACCTTCTTTCAAAAGGGCTTAACAAATATCATGAGAGTAGGGTGTGTCCATCTGTTTTTCTGACCAATAAAAGACATTTTATTTCAGAAATCTGTTTGTGCACAGTAGTTATTTTTTTACCATAAATATCTTTAATAATATCATCTAGGGTAGTCCAAACTCATTTAATTTGGCATTCGAGGACTGAGTTCGCCACTAAAAAGGTACTGAAGTGGTTTTTGGGCAGATTCACACAAGGACAGTACTAACAGTGTTGTGTTTTTGAGACCCATTTAGTATATCTTTCTGTGAAGGCACCAAATCCCAGGCATGTTGTTAATAAGCAGGCTCTTTAGCAGCTTGTAAATGTGGAATGTCACATTTTGGTATTGTACATGAGTTTTATAACATTTCTCTTTTCTCTTATTTCTCTCTTACCTTCTTTCAGCTTTGCTCAATACATTGAAGCGTCTGTAGTTCATGTATGCACTTTTCAGATCATTTGAAATTTCTTCAAGGAAAATGGTTAATTAAAAGTTACTCTACATAGAATCTTCTTTGGTATGCTTAAAAGGAGGGAAGAAGTCAGGTGCCTATAAAAAAAATCACTCATCCAGGTAGTCTGAATCAAGAACATGTCTCCTTTCTTTATGTGACATTGTATATGCCACCATTATCTGGGAAGGTTTAAGAGAGGATTGTCAAGCGTGGACAACCTCAAGGCTGTAAGTCCATCTCCAGAGACCTTGATGTGCCTATTTCCATCATATATGAGCCACAAAGAGACCAACCCCTGTCATCTACTACACTAACCTTTTTTTCTAGATACATAAGATGACTAAATGTTTCAGCGAGAAAAATATAAAAGCACTAAGAAACCTGGAGAACTAGATGGATGGAAAAAACAGACCTGTTTCCCAGAATGCTCTAAAAGTTAATTTGTCATACACCACGCCTCTGTGGCATCACACTGTTCAATTATAATTCAACTTCCTGTGAGGTATAACTTTTTAATTTAGTTTAGATTTACACAGAATGCCAGAGATAGTTAGTCGAAATGTATATACACAAAAACACAACTGCTGTAGATGATGTATCACATTCTGATGTTGATTATTGATTCACATGCACAATGGTCATGATATGAAGATAACCATATCACTGTATCCATCACATACATTTTACTTCTATTTTGATCAAAGTCTGTGGTTGCTACAACACATTAAGTGCAGGACTACTTCTTGTATTGATAAATGTAAAATCATGCTTTAAACTGAAAAAATATATATATTTGAAAGTAAAAAAAAAGAGAGAGAGGAGACCAAACTATTTAAATAATATGTTTTTGAGGGGAAAAAACATGGTAATATTTTAGAAGTTAGTTACAGTAGTGCTTTTTTCTATATTAATAATGCTAAGTTTACAGTATCTTACGAATCTTCTGTAAACATGAAAGAAGTTTTATAAGAATGTTGCATGTTTCCTGGGGCCCTTCACTGAAGGTCGTTAACATAGAGAATGCGTGGTGCGATCCTCAGACGCTGTTAAAATAGAATGCTGTAATGCTCTTAAAATAGAACAGAATTAGAAAACATTATGAGGTGGCTTTTGCAGCAGGAAAAAAAGCCCTCATGCCAGCTGAATGCAAAGCATGGGACAGACTATTCTTTTAGGCCCATCGTATATCACAGCGACTATCAAAGAAAGGTCACCCGTGTCTCGCACCTACAAAACACTCTTGCTTCTACAACTGAAGGGTAAAGAAGAGGCCTACTTGCTCAGGAAATTTCAAACCATTGTACCTAAAGAAGAAAGAAGCCTTTGAATGCATGCAGATTCCTTTCAAAGCAAAAGAAGGTGTCTTCAGATTTTTGTTCACGCCATCTTGTGTCCAACACAATTCCCTTTTCTTCGGATACTCAAGTGTTCTATTGTAGGAAGCACTCATTCGCTTATCATCAGAGCGCATACGGAAACTAACACCCAAGAGCGGACACACACGTACAGTACATACACGCACATTCACACCTTGCTGAGCATCATTCAGATGCACTTTCCCAAAAAGTGAACGTCGAACACACACACACACACACACACACAGACTCATGGGCAAACATTTTCATGGCTGTCAGCAGGGACAAACATGTCGAGGGCTATAAAATTTACATATATGCTAAACACTTGAGTGGCAAATGCAATGTGCTAATACTGAGCTGATGAGATAAAGCAAAGGTGGAACTGACACAAGCCCCCTCTCAGCGCAAGTCAAAGTCAAACCCTGTCTCTCTCTCTCTCGGCTCCTCCACACGTTTGTCTGGCCGGATTAGCGCTAGTGTATTTACACGGGCATCTCTCTCTCACTCTCCCCGTTTCCCTTTATTTCTCTCGCCCTCTGTCTTTCTCCCTCGCTCCCGTTCCCTCCGAAACAGATGCAGCCATTGATTAATGGGCTGATGGTGGTTAAAAAGTCGAAAATGTCAGCGAGTATCTTCTCCAGCAGTGTCACTCTCCTCTGCAACAGAACAATGCTTCTAACTGAGGAGCGGGGCCACGTGCCAAGTATTCCTCACAATGGGAGGTCATGTGCCCGCCTCCCCTACAGCAAGTAGGCAGATATGTATACATCTACATAAGGACAAACTTGCAGGTTGGGGGGTAGTTGATGGGAGGGAGCGCCGGTTGAGGGGTTGGGAGTGTGCTGTGGCTCGATACGGGCTAATAATAGGGCGTCACATGGGTATGTCAAGTCAGTTCGGACAAGTCCTTGCTGGCAGAGGTTAATCAAAGTGCTTAGAATTAAGGACCTTTTTTTCACACTGTTGCCCGCTAACGCTTCCAGTTCAGAACAAGGCTTAGGGGCAATGCACATGTGATGGGAATGACATCGACAATCTGAGGCCCGGCGCCCCAGAAATAACCTTCAGATTTCAATACCATCGATCAGGGGGAGGAATGAGTGCCTTCTGCCCGCATTCTCCACCAGGACTAATTAAAGAATAGCTGGCTAATCGCATGAACAGCGCGTACAGGCTAATGCCTCAACCCTAACTTTCCTCTCCTGCCGCCCCAGAGCGATCGGAAGGAAGTTTGAGGTCGAACTTAGTGATGTTGTTCTTCTTTAACCACACGGTGCACTCTGGGTGCGGAACAGCACGATGAACCAAAGCCACCGCCGGCAGAAAGATTTGAACGATCTTTTCTAATTGCACATCGCATTAGTCTGCATGGCTTGAGAAAAGGGAGGCCATCGGATTGGGCGGGGTCGGGCAGTTTGAAAGATATTCGATTTAAAGTTGGAGACATCAAGTTGAGAAATGCGTTAACGCTCTAGATAACATTACTTTAGAATAGCTTTTTTTGTGTGTCGTTAGCATAAATGCTGCTCATGTATAGGCGGTTTAGTGCGAGTGTGTGCGTGTGAGAACAGAAGTTTGAGCATTAACGAGTTAAATGTGTGTGCCGTTTGACCTTGGACACTGCTAGAGAGGCCTAGTTTCTTGCCAAACTAATCAATAAGCCAAACAGGCAGAAGATGAGTATTTAGAGCATGGGAAGCTAAAGTCAAACACAGATAGGTTATCTACCCAGCCCAGAGCGCACTCCTGTGCAAATATTTTGCTAGCAAATTTTTCATGGTAACTTGCTTATAAAACGATGTCACTCTCTTCCTCTCTATCCCCAACCTCTTCTCTCTCCCTCTCTTTGCCTTCCCCGTCTCTCATCATCCGGTGAGTATGGAAAGACTGCTGGAGCCACGTGGCTTAGTGGCCGTGTATCACAATGTTACCACAGGTCAACAACTTGTCTCTAGGGATCAGTCAAACAGACAGAGGGAATTAGAGTCATGGAGCAGACATAAGCCTTCCATATTCATATGGAAAAACTGGGGGTTCCGATGCAGGGACAGGGTTAATATGTTACTCTTCACATCCTTTGATTTATCAGACAAGGTTTGCGCCATTGTTTATCTGAAGTGCATCTGAAGTGCAGCAAGCAAATTAAAATCTTTTACATGTTTAATCACACATGCATTAACATAATGTCACACCTTTAACATACATAAATGAGCCTGTATTTAGTAGTTTATCCAGGTTTACTTTTAAATTCCATATTTATTTTACCAAAAAATAAACAAATTATTATTAATATTATTTTATTTGTTCTCACTTTTGGAAAAATTCTAATTAAAGACCAAATCTTTAGTAAATAACTAATCTCTTGCAACTTATGTTTACTATTAACTAAACTAATTAATTAACTAAAACCAGTGATCACAGTATATTTTATTTACCTTTTTTGTGACAGAAGCACAAATATACTAAAAAGAAAATTTGAAAAAAATAAATATTTATTTATTTATTTAGGCTGGAACACACTACATGACAGAATAGAAAATCTGAACAGATTTTACAACACTAGGCATCATATAACTTTGTAAATGGTTACAGAGAAAAACTGGGCATCATAAACTAAACGACTGAGGATCACACGCTACCAGCCTTTTTAAGTTGTTCCGAACACAACAGACTCACGCAGAAACATGTGCCTCATTGCTAAGATGACAAATCAAAATGATATGTGTTCTAAAATCAGCTCGAAATATCAAGCATGTCTGATATGCTCTAACGGGATGGATTCAGAAGAATTAAAAGACTGACCATCATTTCTGTGAAGTCTCCTAGTGCCCAAAATCAGAAAACTGGCTATGGCTTTCAGAAACTATCGTTGATTTCTGAACGAATCAGAAAATGTATTCTGCCCTTAAGAAATATTTATGGCAAGTAAATATTCTAATGCACCTGCTATTGGAAGGTGTGGCCAAAAGCTAATTTTGCATTCATTTATCCTCTTTGAGGTTAAAATAGTGTTCTAAGAAAGTTTCCTCCCACTGGGTTTGATTTTATGCCAGTGTTGTTTGAAGCATGATGCACATGTAAGTGTGAGATGAACTGCTCAGAATATCACTGGCAACAAAGAAACCAGAGAGAACTACATTTCCAGTTGAGGTGAATTGAGTTTTGTTTGCTCAGCTGATGTCGCACTAAAAGCCAGCGTGCTGATATAAACAGAATCCGTCCCACTATTTACATTTATTTTCATAAAGTCTGTCATTATGTCTTTAATTGTAAGTCTAAGCTAAGATCATTGCTGATGGTAGACGAGAGCAAACAATGGTGTTTTGAAGACTACAGCAATTTCTCCTCTAAAATCTTGCCTCAGGCGAAAATGTTGTCTCCGCAGCATTTTTTAAGACGTCAAGAACACTGTTGTTGGAAAACAACTCCTTTTTGCGCTGTATAAACAAATTGTGACCTATTAATGTCTTGTTAGATTAAATAACCGTCCTTCAGTCCTGGATAAAATCCTGTAGCCTATTAGCAAAATGACTTTCACATCGCTTGGATGCATCCTGTTAGTTTGTTTGTTTATTTTCATTTGTTTTCCCTTATTGTTATTCTGTTGGTTAATAGTGAACATGCATTCTCAGAATATACAGTACAGAATGAGTGTATCATAAATTTGTTTTTCTCTATTATCTCTTTCTCTCTTCTCACAGTAAGATTTGTGGCAGTAAAGTATGTGATCCTCGGCAGGAATCATCTCCTCTAACATATGGGTGTCTCCTGGTCCAAAAGGCTTCTCTGTGGGCCAGGTGGGCATCTGCTCCTTAACATTCACACAGAGGAGACTGCTTTTGCCTTCAGCAAGATGGACACAACAAACAGTCATCTTTACTGACTGAGACCTATTACACATAAAGACGACTTTAACAGAGATTCGATCTTCGCTTGGCATCATACTGTAAATAACCAAATCATCTAAAAGCTAAAAACAGGCATTTCTTAATGTATTAGTTCAGCAGTGTCTGTCAGAGCAATTCAAGCATAGGGTGTTTGTTGTGTTATTTTTTTCATTGCATAGACTCCTAATGTATGTGCATAACTGTAAAGGCCTTTACCCAAGTGATTTACATTGCATTTTAATTTACATTTTTGTATCAGTTATTAAACTCATGATTCTTGTGTTGCATACACCACCAACTGCTATTGTTTGAGCTGCCACTGTTATGATAAAATGTATTTATTTTGTGCAAGGACCCATTAAATTGATCAAAGATGACAGAAATTACATTGGTAACACTTTATTTTAAGGTGTCCTTGATTTACGTTACATGTACTTATTATTATAATAACAATTAATTATGCATAATTACATGCAAGTAACCCAAAACCAAACCCCTAACCCTAAGCATATAAGTACATGTAGTTAATTAATATTACTCAGTACTTAAATGTATAATTACACTGTAACAAGGACACCTTAAAATAACCATTATTTATTTGATTATATCAGTGCTGTCAAACGATTAATCATGATTAATTTAATCCAAAATTAAGGTTTTTGTTTACATAGCCTATAAGTGTACTGTTTATATTAATTATGTATATATATATATATATATATATATAAGTTCTG
>JAUMHR010000072.1:12530750-12542410 GCA_032361145.1 Enteromius fasciolatus | reverse complement strand
CGCCAATATTCATTGGCCTTTTTCCAAAGACTCGAAGGCGATTGGTCTCTCATGCGAGATCCCATATGTAACGTCTCTGTTCCCTCCTTCAGGGAACGTGGGTTACGATAGTAACCTAGACGTTTTCCTTGTAAGTTTTTAGGTGCATAAGCCACTTTAAGAGTTTTTAGCGTTAAGCGTTTTAGAATGTCCCAAAGGATTGAGAGAAAAGCAGAGCACATTTGAGATTGTATCTTTAACCATTTACCATCGGTATTTCCCTGCTTCATATGTACATTTGCATGAGTTTCCTTGGTGAGTTGATGTGATTTTCAGTTATTTTTATTAGTTATGTTTTAAAGTCTTGTGTTTTATAAATAAATCATTTATTTTGTTTGGTATAAATGATGAAAAGAGACATAAGAGTTAAATGGAGACAAAACAAAAAAGGTAATTTGTGTGAAATATCAACATTAACACGCTTTGTGTGTTAAAGAAGATAATTGTACAAATGATTGCATAGGATTTAAGTGGAAAAAGGTGATGCCAAATTAGAGAAATAACACAAAGAAATTTAGTACACAGAGGCATGTAAATGGATATTAATGGTTGTTTATTTAAAAAAATGGTCAAACTGAATCAATGCATACACTGCAAAGTGCTAATTGTTCTTTTGGCCTTGTGTTTTCAAGGCCAGGTTCTTTTTTCTCTCTTTGGTTTTGTTCTGTGTGATGTTTTGCTGATGTTCAGCCGCTGATTGTGGTCTGCTTTATATGCGAAATGAGTGAAGTGTGAACCATTCCTGGATTGTGGACAATCTCAATTCTCTTCTGTGTGCATAACGGCAGAGTTGGACTGGCGAGCCGCCCGTTAACCGGACCCTTTGAACATTTCTGTTTTGAAAGAAGACAGAAATTAAACATATTCATCTTCGAATGGTAGGAGTGCAATTTCATATCACTTTTCCTATTTCGGGATAGACTTTAGAGATTGTGGATTTCACCAATTCCTGGATTCCTCGACTGACATTATGAACTGATTGATTTTCCAAAGAGTCATTCTTTAACCACATTGTTAACCACGAGCATTGGACTTATTGTGTGTTATTCTTTCAAATACTTTGTTGAAGAACAAATTGAAGAAAACAAACACAAATATCTTATAAAGAAATATCAACTTACCTTAAGTGATATTGCAAAAGAGCCCTGTAGGGGTAGAAAACAGTATAATTCATTACTACTGCATGAATACTAAACAGGCCATTGCACACAAAATTGTTTCCTTATTGTTTAATTCTGTGGTCATTGTAATAATATTTTTTTTTTTCTTCTTACCTCAAACCCTGTGTCTGAGTGTTCACAGCTGTTACAAAATCTCTCTTCTTGGACGAATCTATGCTTCAGAGCTTACTGGTCTATTGATAGACAACTTATAAGAAATTCGGGTGTCACGGTTTACATAAGCTAATCTCAAAGGTATGCCACCTTATTTAGTCATTCTCTGGCAACATCCCATGTATCATTCATGATGAATGTAATCCCAGAATGCACTGCAATACATTTAATGCTTACAAACTTTACGAAACATGATTAAAAATGCAATTTTGTACTATTTGGTACTAATATGTACAATGTAGGCACAAGTTTGTACATTTAAGGTACTAATATGCACCCTTTTGGAGCAGAATTGAACCTTTTAAAAGGGTTCTGTCCCAAAAAACAGCTTTTTTTTTTTAGTATAAAGTACATTTGTGTTTAGAGTGTTACAGTGTTAGCTTAGCAACATGCTAACAGCAAACTCTATTGAAAATGAGTCGAGTTAAGCATGTCAGCTTAAAAAGAAGCTCTCTAGTTTAGTAGTGCTCCACCTAAGGTGTAATAGTGCTCCTTTGCTCTCTAAAAAGAACAACGCAACACAAACCAGTTCAAATTGACAGGTACTCATATTTCATCATACTACTGCACATTTCTTAACAGCTACAATGAAGATTATTAAAAGGATGTTATAGTACGTATAGCAGTTTTGTTAGCGCTGGTTTTTATGAGCGGCCAAACAACTGTTTTGCGAGAATATCATCCAGATTTTAGTTTAATAATGGCCTTGCTAGTGTCCCAATATGTGTTTACAATCTACTGATTCACTGTGTAGTGAACTAGGGAGTGGACTGAGACATTTTTGGGACAGAGCTCATATTACTCTACGTGCGGTTCTTAAGAAAAGGCCTGCTTGATCCATTGCGGTGGCCTTTGAATGTGTATACTCAGATGTTTTTTAGGTACTTCAGAAGACTCTTTGTTTGAACTAGGCTTGCAACCTAATAACTCTTATTGTGTAAAGGCAGATGCAGACGCTCACACACCCACACACACAAGGAGCGTTTGCCATTATGTACAATACATGGTCAGTTAAGAAGACGAAAAGAGCTGTATGCCTCTGATTCATACAGCACTGTTTAGTGATATTTATAGTCCATTTAGGGGTGTTTCCGCAGTTCAAACACTTTAAAAATACACTTATTATTTGTAAGGGTGCAAATGGGAATACGGTTTACAGTCATGCCAAAAGTCACTTGTACAAAACAATTGTTAGTACTTTAAAGCAAGAAGTTTCCAAAGTAGCAGTACTTCTGTTTTCCCCTGAAGTCAAGTATACTCCTATGACGTGAAGTATTTTTACTAATGAAATTAGTATTTAAAATAATCGTTCACTTATTTTATAATACATTTTAGTTAACCTCTGTTGGTTACACATTATTTTAAGGTGTTTTTGTATTTACACATTTATACTGTACACTCTCAGTTCTCTTTAAAAAGGTATACAAACTTCTATGCCTTATTTACTTATAAGCTGTGCATTTTAGTACTTTAAAGACACATATTTGTACTTAAAGTGTACAAATTAGTACCTAAATGATACAACCCTGTGACAGCTTTTGTAACTTTTTTCTGAGAGCATAGTGTTAGGGTTATGAATTGGGTTAGTTGCATGTTTTAAGGAGTAATTTACTGTAATTTACTACAGACTGTAGATGTAATTTGTGGCAGTGACTCTGAAAATTAAGTGTTATTCCTATATATAATTTGAAATATTTTTATTTAGTTATATTTATCTACCTAATGCATCATTAACACTTCTTCCACAATCTAAAATTCTTGTTGATGAACCTCTTGAAGTGCTGTTATTTTCTCTCTTTTCAACTAATTTTGTGTAACAGAACTCTTTGAACTTAAGAACTGACTCTTTTTATTTGTAATGAGTTTTAAATTGTCTTATTTTTTTTTTTATTATTAATATTAAATGTCAGCTATCCTCCTTTTACAGTTTACAGTTTTTGTACTTTAATTATCTTTATTGTATTTTATTTGTGACATAAATTATTATAATTATTATTATTAAGATAATTCAATTAATCAATTCTACCACAGCTTTAACTTTTTGTAGATGATCTCCCATTTGAGAAACCCTAGAAACTTTGTTTTTACACATCATTTAACTGGGAATACATTTATCAGAACATTCATATCAAAGCAAGGGGTTTCTAAATGTTTTTGTGAACCAAAATCCTGGAACTGTTTATTTTACAATTACTTATTTTCACTTTTTAAGTACTAAATTTCTCTTTCAACAGTTATTATACTGTAATTACTACGTATTTATTTAAATTTTTACATACATTTTTGTATTTAGTTAATTTAATGCATTATTAGCACTTCTACCACATTCTCTAGACAAATTTCCATTTGGGAAACCCTGTAGTTACAGTGTTGTTGTTTTACACTTTCCCTTTTTTTAAACTTTTCCAGTGGTCTGCCGTCTTTTATGCAAATCACTCTGGCGTGGTTTAGGAATTGGAGGAGCATAGAGGTCATTTCATTGGCTGACCTTTTCTACAGGGAATAAAATAACACTGAAAACAAGGCGTGTGCCAGGGGAGCGAGGTGAGGAGGTGGGCTTAGCGATCTCAGAGGTGTGATAGAAACTTTGGCAGCAAACTGAGCCAGGTGGACACTGCAAGGCCCCCAAGTCACCTAACAATTTTGTCACTCTTACACAGCTCAACACGCCAAGCTGTATTGGTATTAACCCAGCGCCGTGTGTGCCGGTGTCAGACAATAACAGCCTTCTTACCGCAAAATTATGTGAGAGGATTGAAAAAAAAAAGGATTGTACAACTAGTTCTAGTTCTCCACCCCTGTAATTGAAATCTACCTCTCTGCAAACAAAGAGAGGGCATTAGCAGTGTCCTCCCAGTGTTTAGAGGAGCCACTCAATATGTGCTGTTGGCAGAAGAATAGAATCGTTATATCACAACCTTCAGTATTCTTGGCCGTCAAACAAAAAGAACCATGTGATTTTCTGAAGACATCCTCATGTGACTGTGAAAAAAGAGGACACTGTGCCGGACAATGACGGACACTGGCATCTCTTCCTCGTTCTGTCTCTCGCTTATGCTTCGTTCTGTCGTCTTTTTTCCTCCTCTGCACGCCAAACAAAGGCGAGAGGCTTTGCTGAGACGATCTGTGCACAAAGCAGGAAACTTTGTGGTTCAGAAGCATGTCATATCACAAAAGGCAGGGATCAGGAGGATGTGTTGCTAGGCGCCGTGATTGTGTCAGCACTGCTGGCCAGAACATTTCCTTACAGGTGAACTTTTAAATGGAGACTGACAGATATATGCTTCCTGCTATTTTACAGAACGGCGGAGCCCGAAGCAGCCCCCAAGATCCTTTGCATCACTCCTCGAGCCAATCATCTCTGTTTGAGGTACGTGACATAGCAACTGCCCTCCTGTAAAATCCGGGCCCATGGGACTGCTCTGTTTCTCTGTGTTTGGGCAGCTTGGCACGGTTCAAACAGGGTTCAGGAAAGTGCGCGCTCGTGAGGGTACGTGAGATCTACAGGAACCCCTTCATGTGCTCGGTCTGTGTTGGAGAGACGACCTCGCAAATGAAAAATTGTAGCGTTTTTCATCGCAGCCGTCCAGTGTCATCACAAACACGCTTCCATCGTGACCCACAAAGTTGAAAGGGCATTGCCAAATATGGTTAATGACGTATATTCCTGTGTCTGTCAGCACGCGTCGCTCTGCCAAAGTTTAATTTGACCCCGTTTGAAAACAACTAATTTCCTGTGGAATTCACATTTACTCTCCCGAATTAGGCCTGATGAGCTTCGTAAAAAAGGCTTTCAAAAGGTGGATGAGGTGTGGAGGATATATTTATGTCTTTGACGTATATTGCTGGAATCTGTTGCTCTTTAATTGCCACCTTGGAACTGGAGATAAAAATATTATATTGGAGTTATTTTTTCCATGTTTAAATGTGTGTGTGTGTGTGTGTGTGTGTGTGTGTACAAGAAAGCATCATAATTGTTAGTATAAACGTTAACAGATTTCAACTTGCTCTTAAGGTTGCTACGTTTTTAAATAGGACAGTATGAAAGTAATACTTTTATACAGCAAAAACTCTGGGCCTCGAGGTTCACAACTACCTATGACACCATCTAATACATCAATCAACTGATGCATTTACCTAAAATATTAGAATTTACATTAGTTACCAACATTTATTATGATCTAATTGTGAAAATAAAATTTCACTCCTCAGAGGCCCTCCCCCAACTTGGGGCCCTGGTAATTTAGTCCCACTTTTCACCCAACTACGACGCCCCTGATCAAAAGGGACAGTAAAGACATTGTAATGTTCTAGTTCTAGTTCTAATTCTAGTTATAACATAGAAAATGTTAAAAATTGTTAAAATACTTCACAATATTACTTTACCTTTTTTTTTCTATAAAATAAATGCTTTCAATTGCATGAGTTTGATTGTCTGAGGGTGAGCACATTTTCAGCAAATTTTCCTTTTTGGGTGAAGTTTAGCTAAAAAAATGATTTGGCCGCCCCAAACTGTTTTTGAATCTGTTTTCAGACTTTCTATATATTAATAACCAATTTTCACAAGATTCACATATTTAATGCTTACTAAAGCACAATTTTTGTTTCTATTTGATTTGTTTATCTATTATTTAAAGACTTTTAGGCAGTTATCTGGAGCGTTCAATGTCAACGTTTCCATTAAAAACAATTACATTCAGCTCAAAGAAACAGTATGTGTGACTAAGTATCCCTAGTAACTGATTATCAATAACTCAAGCATAAAAAAAAATTAAGCAAAGCACACAGAAAAGAAACACTTAGATGCGGGTGTTACTGATCATACTAATGCAAATGAGTTATTTATAGTTATTTTTATCTATGTGTTTCTTTTCTGTGTTTGTTTACTTTTTAATGTCTGACTATTAAAAATGTGATTTGTTAAACTCCAGTGTTTAGTAAGTTAGCAGTTAGTGTTGATTATTTACAGTCATCTAAACTGGGGTAGGGTAGTTCATCCAAGAATTAAAATTACTAGCTTTTTTTGCAATGGGCATAGTATATTGCCTAAAATACATGCTCTATAAATACTTGTTGTTTACATAAATGGTTCTCGCATGCTTTTTATTTTAGTGCTCAGAACAACTTTCAGCAGCTGAAGGGTTAAAAATACAGCAAGACTTTACAAACTTGTTTGTCTGCAGCAGCCTAAATGAAGTCTTGAAGTAATTCTTCCCAAAATCAGGCTGTTGAAAGATAATGCAACGGGGGAAATCCATAACAGCTCCCCACGATTATGTATCCAGGATGTCCCATTCTGACTGACAGTGTCCTCACTGGCGGGACCCCTGAGGGGGGAGAGGGAGGTGAAAGGACATGCCAAGGTCAAATGTGTCTTTGCTCTTATTTTCTTCCTCTTTTGTGGGAGGAAAACACGTTCCAGCCAGATGGCCGCGCCGATCGCAAACGAGAGAGAGAAAAAAGTCTGATTGTTACTTGTATCTTAAAGGTCTTAGGGGTCAAAGTTACTGGATAAATCAGTGGGAACATGAATGGCGTTGACAGGTGTTTACTGATTATGTTTAAAAAAAAAACAAGCCAGTTAACTGATGTGTAAAAGGGTTTTATACTGTCAGATTTTGTCTCGCCACCTTTTTTCTCTTTCTGTTCTAGCAGCTCCACGAGCGCAGCCTGAAAAAAAGCATCTATTCTGAGGCATTTGCCTCGACGTTAGTCAGACTATTGACGCTTTCCTGTTTGATGTCTCTCCTAGCAGTAACATCAAACAATCAACAAGCAAAACCTCTCTCAGCGATGACCGAGCGTAAGAAGTATTCGTTTCATTTTTCCGAGGCACTGAAGTGCTAAACGTGTTTAAAGAAACCTCCACAATGCGGCCTCCCAGGAGGTATTTGGAGGCTAAACGAGGTTAAAAGGAAGTTTTGTTGTCTCAGACAATGTTGCTATCTGTCTCAATACACGATTTCCCTTTCAGTTCGCATGTTCTTTTGCCTCCAAACAATTTTCCTTCCCCTTTCATTTTTGCCCGTCGCTCAGATCAGGCATACACGGCTGTTATGTGGCAGTCAAACCAAGGAGTGCCGAGTGCAAAAGCGCCGTTCAGTAAAATAACCTTGCCAAAGGGTCTTTCCCCCCACCCCTCGCGCACAAAGCTGGCTCCATCTTTGTGTATTGAGTGAGTTAAATCAATGGCAAAATGTTGGCACTTTTCACAGGACAGTGACCAGGAAGCCCTCCCCCGCGTGATTGACACTTGAAACGTGTGCGCGGACGGAGCCAGGGGCGCTGCTCCACGCTTGAAGTCTCTGCTGGGGATAACAACTGGTGACATCTGCAGAAGGGGCCGACAGAAAGGCAGTTGAAAGCCATGTTTGTTGCCTTGGCCTGCTCAGATCTTCCTGCTTTTATGAAGCCTCCACCCCCCCCTCCTCTGCTTTAATATTATGATTCAGCACCTGGCTCTTTTGAACCTTGCTTTAAAACTTCAAAAGAGGAGGGTGGCATTAAACAACATGAAATAGGTATGGAAGGGGGACGACGGTAGGGTGTTGGCAGTAAGGGCCGAGAGGGCACGGGGACGCCGGGCGGATGATTGAGGTAAAAGGAA
Organism: Enteromius fasciolatus; assembly: GCA_032361145.1. Lineage (NCBI taxonomy): Eukaryota > Metazoa > Chordata > Actinopteri > Cypriniformes > Cyprinidae > Enteromius > Enteromius fasciolatus. The sequence continues at coordinate 12,534,430 of JAUMHR010000072.1, read as the reverse complement.
GAAGGACGCTCCGGCGGCTTGATTTGGCTCTCTCATCATCTTAGCGGGGATATTTCTTTTAATTTTTTTTCTGTGTGACCGCTTCTCTGCCGTCTTTAGAGTTGTGTGCCATTACCGTTTTTGTAACATCAGATAGCGGTCGGGCATAATGAGGGTTTTGAATATGGGGCCGGTGGGCTAATGCATACACAGTTGAAGGGATAATAGAGACAGAAACCGATAGGGGTGTGTCTGCCAAAAACAAGTACGGGATGGCGCGTTTGTAAATGATGGTGGAGGGGAAAAAAATATGTAATGACACACTTTCATTTCACTGCCTCAGACATGTAATGTTAAGAACTGGTGGTGGTGTGTTCAACACAGTCTCATGAGTAATTCATACATATTTTACAAGGTGGCTAATTCTGACAAATTCGCACGACCTCACTGCGATTTTGGGCGATTTCTCTAAACTCCAGTGACAGGTAGGTTTAGGGGCCGTGGTTAGGTTTAGGTCATTTGTACAAAATCATACGGACTGGCAACTCATAAAATACGTACGGTTTATCGAAAATTGAGGTTGTACGAATTAGTATGAATTAGCTACCTTATAAAATGTATATATTGCTGTGAGAGCAGACTGGTGTGTTTGTATCTGCTGTGCTTCTTAAACTGGGGACACTTTAATCTGCAAAAAATCTGTCATCATTTATTCATACTCAGCTTTTTTAGTGCATGTCTTTAGTGGACCACAAAAGGACCAAATTGAACACAATGTTCAGGCTGATCTTTTCCATACAATGAAATTGAATGGAGATGGTCAATAGGTCTTTCTAGCAATAAATGTTTTTAAAACTTGTTTTAAAAGTTGTTTTAAACTGTCAGAAAAGTTTCTTTTTTCATCTCATCATCATATATGCACAGACAGAATAATATATGCGAGTCACTCTAACTTAATAAAATCTAAAACAGAGAACTGTTTAGAGGGATTTTTTGAATATCAACAGTAATTTTGATTCAGAGAAGAATAAATCCACATATTCCACCTAAGTAAATGTCCTGCATATTTTAACAGCGCTAGCACTGGGAAGTGACTGTAAAATTAAAGGCACATATTATACCAGGCTCCTTTCAGCCGAACTGCACATTCATTTGACGCCACTTACCCTTGATACTCACTTTACTAGTGATCTTTATTGTGGCAAGATCTGAAAAGTCAGAAGTAATTACTTCAGTTCAGCACCATTAAAGGAATCTCTTCCTTTCCGCCCGATCCGTGCACCTTGCTCTCAGACCTGCTGTAGCCATGACGCCCTGAGCTGACCATAAAGGCCCTGGGTAACATTGAGTCAAGGACGCTTAATGGATGCTAAAGCACAAACAACGGAGCTCCAAGCATGCCAGAGCAGACCTAACCTGGGGCACAGACATCAAAATGCAGGTTGGAGATATGACATTCCTGCAGGCACTAAATGCCTCGCCAGTGATTTAAAAAAAAAGAGGAAAAAAAAAAGAAAAAGAAAGGAAAAGTCAATATCCCCCTCCTGTTTCTAAACGCTCACTATCTGATGAGCACGGGTAATGCAGATCTGATTCTGCTGTGACAAAAGGGCCGCGCTAAGGACAGCCCGAAATGTCTCTCTCACTTTTTTCCATTTCCTCTTATTCGCACACTCTTTGTGTGTGTGTGTGTGTGTGTGCACGCTCACAAAAACGCTTGCCACTCTTTGAGCCCTTTGATAATAATAACGACAGTGGGAAAGATTATCACAGTTGGCCGCTCCTGAACTTCAAGGTTAAAGGAGCACTGCAATTGTGACTTTGTGTTTACCAAAGAAAGGCTAATGATGAATTAATTGGCTTTGGACTAGGTCTGCTGTCTCCGCATCTATCTGAGGACCTTTCACATGCTCTTAAGTGGAAGAATGCTTCCAGTCATAAAGAAACGTGAGGTACTTGTACTGTACGTAATGCGCTTAATATAAACCCCCTTATGAATATACATTAAATGAATTAGCATGTCTTCTAATCAGATGCGCTATTTGCATTCTTACCTACTTTGAGGGTTAAAGACATTGAAATGTCATGTTATTTACTAGCTTTATTTTTCTCTTTGTAATAACTAATGGATTTTCATTTATTGTCAAGACCTTCTAGGTTAGATAATAAAAGCAAAACCTGCAAGTTGCAAGTCCTAACTTAATTTTGATGTCGGATCAAAGACCATTCACATATTTGTATTTAATACCTTGTTAATTAAAGATGTAATGAATTTAATTCATGTTTTAGAATAGTGTACAAGCTACAGCTCTTTTTCTGTCCTAGATTTACTTTTTGCAATTTTTCACTGCTTTTTTTCCCCAAGTTGTATTTCGGTATGATATCCATCACATTATAAATGGCATTTTTATTTGTCATTATTTATGTTTTGGACTTAGACTTAGAATTTGCATTTGTACTTTGTACAAGTAAGGTTAAGGCACTCACAATAGAAGCAAATGGGTAAATGTTAAAATACATATTTCAATGTTGTTGTCACAAGACATAAACAATAGGCAAGCCAATGTGATTTTGGTCTGGGAAAAAAGTGCTTATTAACCTTTTATGTGTAAAGTAATGTTTTTTTTTCTTAGTTGCCATGACGACACAATACTTAGAACATCCATAAAAGAGCTACTCCATAGCTCGAATAATAATAATAGTAGAATTAATGTAATAAAAGTGCTTTTCTAAAATTATAAGCTTCACATTTCAGCTAAATCCTCCAAAATTGGACCTCATTTACTTCCACAGCAAGTGACTTTCTATGACTTTGCTTCCTTAATCGTGGAGGTGGTCAGGACTAAAAAAAAAAAAAAAGAAGATCTAAAACAAGAGGCGGCAGGTGTTTCCCAGAACAGTTTCGGCTCTCCTTCAGTGGACTCACAACTGGAAATCAGGAGTACAGGGACATGGGGTGGACAGTTTGATGGATAAATTACACAAGAAGTGGAACTTAAAACCTGCTGTAGCAGACTCATACTGCGCTCTTGCATGCTGGGATGAGGGCTAGAACAATCGCAAAGGCACAGTGAACAGGTCTCTCTCTCTTTCTCTTTCTGCTCAGCCATCGGCCACAGCTAACCTTCATTTACCTTTGCCTTGGGGGAATCTGGAACAATACTGCAAATTAGAGTTGAAAAAAGTTTGGGTAAAAAAAAATTCTGAAACGATGAGGAATCAACAAACCATTGGACCTTTTATTACTATGTATCATATTTTAGTGCATGTTTAAAGGAAGTTGATTTTGAGAATTAAAGGTCAGTAAGGTAAAACTTGTTGGAGAGGCTTGTCAAATCTCACATATTACATGCGATACAAGTTCATTATTAACTTGAAGCACTTTCTACATATTTTTAATAAGCAATATTCTCTTAAAACAAAACAGGAGAAAATGCGAGAAGGTAAACAGGAATAAAGAAGTTAATTAAAAGTTATGCTATTTAATTGAAATGTGTCGTTTCATCCTGCTCCTTTGAGACTGTCCTTGGAATCTTTTATTCTTAAAATAAGATGACACTCAAGCACGATACATACACTGTAAATCCTAATATGTTCAGCTTACTTAGAAAAACTTTGGAAACAGATTGCCTTATTTTTGCAAAGCAAACTTAATAAGAAAACTGAAGTTAACTTAATAATTAGCTTCAAGTAAAGAAAAC
>JAUMHR010000072.1:12487119-12522983 GCA_032361145.1 Enteromius fasciolatus | reverse complement strand
GACACCTGATTTCTAGTGATTATCGTCGTCTTGACTACAGAGACCATCTCTGCATTTGATAAATAAAGTTTAATCTCATCATTATACATTACCATCACTCTGTTCTCCTACTTGATAATGTTCAGTGCTTTGCTACAATCTGATATATAAATAAAAGTGACTTGACTTGACTATTGATATGAGAAGTTAGGGTCTCATTAAAATGGCTTAAAAACCTTTAAAAGCTGAGAGACAACTGTGTAGCATTTGAAGAGGCTTCAACTCTCATTCCGCCTAATTGTCATGCCAAGCATTACTGTACATTTCTCAGACAATGGATAAGAAAGACACAGGATGGCTCTGAAGATGAGGAATGGCATGCTTGCAATGTGCCTAAGAAGTGTGTGTTTTATTTTCAACTTTTACAAGTTAGTTCTGGACCTCCTAAGGAATAACCTTGCCCAGTTCGTGTCAAGGCAATGCATGCCTTAGAAGGAGATATCCTCTTGACAGAGAAGGCCTCTCATTCCTAACACACTCCATGGTACTCTTTTAACGCTTGGGTTACAGCCCCCTTAATCTGAGCTCCTCTTGAGTGATGCATTGATATGGTTGATATTTATACATGTTAGGCGATCACAGACTGAAACACACAGAGGACAGTGCTACCTTACGACATATTTCACATTATCGTACCAAAAACATTTTTCAGGGCTCCACACAAAAAAACAGACAAGGATGCCACTGAATCCCAGACTTATAAAATATCACAGGAATGGTTTCTGATTCATTTCGTATCACTTTTAACATGAAAATGACTTGCGGTTCAGTGAGGGAGTCAGCTGTGAACCCAGTACTTTTGACTCATTAAACAAAAATGGTTCCTAAGAGTCATTTGTTCACAAATCAGACATCATGGCTCGTGCTGTGTTCGATGATGCGTGAAAGAAACACTGGTACATGTAATACCACTGCTTTTGTGAGCCAAATCCAGTCGTTTCAATGCGAATCCAGGTTCTCTAATTTTGTGTAAGGTCAAGAGACGAGGTTTAAGTTTTTCATGTGAATTTGCAGCGAAAACTTGATTTGAAAGTGGCTTTTGTTTAAACAGTGCTTTGTGCATCACTATTTTATTAACAATGGATAATTGAGCTTTTCTCCTGGTAAAATGTTTCTGATATTTCACTAATGCACTAGATAGTATCACATATGTAAAGACCATATGCTGTTCTGTGTCAGCAGCACTGTACGTGGATATGTTGTTTACATTTGGATCTGAATCAACATACATTGCATTTATTGTTTATGTATGTGGTCCTCTTCAAAATGATCCTCTAGGTAGACGCAGAGGAGATAAATTGTTGAATAAAGTCATTATTTTTGTTTTCTTTGCTCACAAAAAGTATTCTTATAGCTTTGTAAAACCAGTGATGTCACATGGATTATTTTAATGATGTCCTTACTATGTTTCTGAGCCTTTAACTATCTGAAGAATCCGTCTTCCTTTAAATTATTGTCCCAGATTAAAATTTTTTGTCATCAAGTACTACCAAATAGCTCTAGTGGGTGGTCTCTCATGTAGCAAACACAGTGTGATTAGCTCCACTAATTATATTTTCTAGGGGTGTTTCTGAAGATTAGCATATTGTGATATTATCAGTGAAAAGAGTGGGAGGCCCAGGGGGGTTGTAATATTGTAACACACACTCATACCCCAGTCAACCCCAATAATTCTACATCAACTGGGAATTTACCTACTGAAGATTAAATGATCATAAAGTATTAATGTGGGGAAATTTCATTAGGGTCCACGATAGTCAGATTAAATCTACTCGGAGAGTAACTAGATACTCAATATCAATTCCTACAAGGTTGTTGTATGGTAAAACCATTTTGTTTGGCTAATTCATTTAAATGTAAAGATGTCTATACAGGCAAAACTCAGTTTATTATAAAACGGTGTAGTTTGTGGGATACAGACTATGCTGAGATGTCTAGAGATTATCTATGAAACCGCTGGCATCATGGTACTCTGAACCCACGCCTCTGACTTTGCCAATCTCCTTCTGCATTAGAAATGCCACAATCAAATCTATGTGAAATCTTCTTACGAGTAAGCTAAAAAGATTAATATCTTTTTAACCTTGCAGGTTATTACTTACCTTACAGAGGAGGGATTATTACAAACCTGTCTTCTTCCCAGGAACTATTTCTGTGTATGATTATATTTTACTGTAAGCAGGATAGGGTGACCAAAGAGATCTGGACTTGGCATGACAAGGTCTCCTGTCTTTGATTATACTGTGACCTACAACCCTCTTTGTTTATCAAGAAAGGCCAGACAAGTAAAGTCTTAAAGAGACAGTTCACCCAAATATGAAAATTCTGTCATCTACTAACCATATCATGTTGTCCAAAAACAAACAAACAAGTCCTGATCCATTTTTGTGTAAATAAAATCCATGTAATAAAAGTGAACAAGGGCTTTCAATCTCTAAAACAGCACAAACAAATTTGCCTATTAAATGTACGGAACAATCTAGGGCTGGGCGATATATTCATCAAGATATATTGATATCTGATGTATATATAGTAAAGTGGTAAATCTGTTTTCAAATGGAGCTGAAGTTAATAAACAGACAAGCTATGCAATATTGCATTCAGTACACTGTAAAATATTCAGTAAAATTTACAGTGAAAAACTGGCAGCTGTGGTTTCCGGAATTCTACCATTAAAAAATATGGTAACAAAGTTTTTGGTTTTACGGTTTTAAGTTAAATTTACAGTTAAATACAGTAATTGCATTAACTGATATAACGTTAATATACCCATGTATTAAAGTACTGAAATCTGTTTTGTACCTTTAAAATGCACTGATAACCACCAATTGCAGGCGGTGATGAGAAAGTCACTTGATGAACCAAAGCCCATCACACTTTTAAATATCGACATATATAGAAGGTGCTCAGTGTCGTTCGCGCAAGTACTGTACTAAACACTCATTAAACTGAGAACTGCAACAAACATTAATTTGACAACATTATATGTAACATACAACCCTAAACATAACTGTTAAGAAAACTATGAAGAAACATAGTGATTATAAAGAAAAAAAAAACATTAAATTTAAACAAAATTTGAAATGCACTGCAGATAATTCTGGGTCAGTCAGATTTCATTTTTTTCCCTGTAAATTTTACAGGAATTTATCATTAACCATTTAACAGGTTTTTACTGTAGCATTTTAATCTTCTTCTGTTAAAATCACAGCCATTTTTTACAGTGTATCGTAAATGAATCACCCACGAAACGCAATGTGATATTGCTTATGATCTGCAGCTCTGTGTATTAACTCTGGCTCCATTTGAAGATTGGATTTACGGCTAATCGAAGAACCGACTTTACTACATATCGATGAATATATCACCCAGCCCTAGAACAAAAATAAATTCAATATAAAACAGAAACCAAAAATGTTATTATTCACAGAAATTGTTTATGAAAGAAGTCTTATTTTTGAATTAATCTCTTTTTTTAAGCGCCAACTGATTCAAGTCAAAAAACTCAATGCCTCGAAGATTTGGTCACAGATGAGTAATGACTTTTTTTGTCCAAACTCAATTGTATATGGTTTCAGTATACCTAGAAAATTGTGTTTTTTTTGTTTTCGAAAATGAGTTGCATGGAACAATATTTTTATGATGCTTTTACATCTTTTTTTGAAGATTGACAACCACAGTCCTCATTTAGTTTCATCAGACAAGGAAGACACGACCTAAACATTGTTCAAATATTGACCTTTTGTGCAAAAGAGAGTCAGTCATCCAAACAGGTTTGGAAGAACAGTAAATGATGACAGTATTTCCATTTTTGGGTGAACTATCCCTTTAAGGAACCCCAACATTGGATAAAGCACTGCTCTCACGTGAAATATGGTTTCCCAGCTTCATTATTTTTCCAGTTTAATGGCATCGCCGCTTGTGACCGGGGCGTAATAGAAGGTAGCCGCCAAAGAAACTACAAACTTAACTCCTTTTCCAGCTCACATGTCAACGCGCTTGACAAAAGGTCTTTGAGGTGGCCGACATCAACTATCTACGCTCTTTGTAACCTTTGTTTGTGGGATAAATGTGTGAAGGCTGAGGTGCCATAAGACAAGGGATGACAAGCTGGACAGCTGCAGCCTGCAAACTCTAATCTTTAAGCTGCCTGGCTCTCTCAGTCCAATTGTTGCGGGCATGGCCAAGGAATTTCATTTATCATGAAATAGACACCCCTCCAAGAACTCTCCTCCTCTGTACCTCACTATAAATAACCTCCTTTTTTCCTGCAGTAGAAAAACGGCACGTAACATATCAGAGACATAGCATTCCAGGTAAAAAATATATAAGGGTGGTGGGGGGCTATGGATGGGTGTCGAAGGACTAATTGGCCAGAAGGGATCGCAATAATCTTGACCTGCTTGTTGGCTCCCGAATGACATTTTCGAATCGAAGAGTGGCGGTACCAGTGATGGACACGCCATCTGGCATTGTTTAATCGTATTTTAGAGGATCACCGGAGGTAATAATTGTATAAACAGAGACGATCCCAATAATACGCTAATGCTTGGGGTGAACCGGGACTCCTTGGATCAAAGTGCGCTTAGGAGAAAGGATCAGCGGGGGTGAAGGCATTGGACATAAATGTTATCTTTGAGAAGAGACTCACTAAGGCATCCGTGGCTTGCGTTCCTCAACAACTGTTGCCAAGCTAGTTAAGAGACAATGCAGATCAAGCCCAGGTATCCGACAGCTGTTAGCCAACAATAAATGGAAGAGGAGAGGCAGCCATGGAAGAAGTTACACCATAGAGCATTTAGTCAGCCCCCTTCGCAGTTGTCACTTTGCCTATGTCCATCAAAGTCCAATTTAGGATGGCTATTGAGGGAGATGGACAATGCGGTTCTTTTTTTTCCCTCCTTGCTTCTTGGGATGCCAGGAAGATGGTGCCGCTCAAACACACACGGCCGCACGAGCTCTCACACACCCCATAAATAAGACAATGACACATTGTTCCCTTGAAACCATGAACGTCTGGGCTATGAGAAGGTCAGCTGAAGGAGAGCTCTTGTTGTGGAGGCATAAGTAACATGGAAAGAACACAAGAGCATGCCAACTGGCACCGCGGCAAAGCACATTCTCAATCACTTTCAGCGTGTTGACATGACGTGATACGTCCGCAAGAATCCTCTAGGAAGTCAGAGATGTGTCACATATCTCCTTCCTGAATAAAACTTCTCTAGATCTTCAAGAAGATTTTTTCTACTGGAGTAATCTGATCGTTATACCATTAGGTTCCCTCATCTTACATGTTCTTGGCATCCTTACACATATCAATTATTGATGTTCTCCATTTGCCTTTCTCAAGTAGCTCTTATCAGAATATTGTCTAGACCCATAACAAAGCAGTTTAATACTTTCCACTGTAGTTGTGGATGAGGTACAATATAAGAAACTCAATGACCGGATTAGGAGACTTCAGCATCCACATATTGTGAAGCATATTGTTTTTGCATCTAATCATATGATCTTCTTATCTAACGAGTCCAAGATTGAAACACTAATCTTACCCAAGATTAGGCACGTACCAATGGTTTTCATCCACAGTGACCCCAATAGTATTAGGATACCTAAGAAAAAGAAAAAAAAGAAATGTGTCTTGAGCATCAAATCAGCTTATTAGAATGATTTCTATAATTATACTGAAAACTGAATAAATTACATTTAATTATTGTATTTTTGATCATATAAATTCAGCCTTGGTAAACATAAAGGAGAATCATCTTTAATAAGCATACTAAAAAATTCCATTCCATATCCCTTTTCCAGACACCACATCACAGTTTGCGTCATTTTGGTTGAGTTTTAAGTAAGCATGCCTGAATATCACGTGTTTGGACTCATATAACCCCTGAACAGCAACTGTTCATTGTCAAATCATCTATTTTTGGAACCACTATGCAAAAGCACTATTAGCTATACTCATGCACAAATCAATACAGATGCAATTTGATTTTTGATAAACAATATTAGAGGTCACTCAACCTTCTCTTATGAACATCACCTATCCTAGAAGAACTTGAAAGGATTTCATCATGTAACAGCAATATACTAAATGCAATCTAAACCAGACACAATGAAGACATTTGGTAAATGTAATATTTTCTGACGAGGATGCTTAGGTCTTTGTGTTTAATCCACAAAGAAGCCTCCCACCCCCCTCTCTCTCTCCTCAGACAATCTCATCCTTTTCATTCAATCAAAAGATAAGCACACAAGAACATGGTCAATTCATCAAATCTGTACGCTAGGGCCAGTTCAATAATATTAGGTCCTTCTACTTCGTGATGGGATGATTTTTGAAACAAGCCAAATGCTTATAAAGGCAAGTAAAACAAATCACGCTTAAGTCTATTCTCCACGTCAACTGCGAGACATTCAGAAGACAAATCTGCCAGAAGGATCTGGAGGAAATGCTTGACAGAAAAAGTTTTGTGCCAGGATAAAAATAAAGCTACTTTAATCGTTAGAAATTATTTATTTCCAATGTTAATCTTGTTTAACAAGAAATGTCCTCATCCATATGAAACAGGTCATATGAACATCTGTAAATGGTTATAAAACAGCATCTGTTTAGCACACATAATGGCTCGCATTTAAATGTCCAGATGTCCCATTTTACCCATATTAATAAAATGATTGTGGTGGAGGAATTAAAGAAAACTGCTCTCATCAGCTCAGTACAGTGTGGGCTTGTAGAAGCACAGCAGGGCCCACATTAATTCAAATGTTTGCCTTCAATTTTCTTATTTGAGATCAGAAAAGAATATGAGCACCTATCCTTAGCTAAAACCAATTACATACATGTGCATCAGCTTTAATGCTTTTTTACATTTATATAAAAAAAATATATCATTTTAGTGTCCAGTGTAGTGTCCATTTGAATTTAATTGAACTTTTACATTTTAGTTTTAGGTTGTTGTTACGATGAGAGAGGCAAGAAGGTGTTCGGATTTAAATGAGAGCTGAGTTAAACACAGAGTGTAGACAAGTAGTCATGGTCATCACCAGTAAGACATCAATGGCAGAGGCAGATCAAAAGAGTAGTCAAAGTTCGGGCGTGGGTCAGTAACATTAAATCCAAACAGACACAGGAAACACGGAATCACGGGTGGAAAAACTAACTTACAGAGAGACAGTGCAAATGGACAGTGACAACATACAAACACTTCTGGGATTTATGAAACTAGGTCAGAGGGTGGAGCCAACAATCAAACACCAAGACAACCAACAAGGGGGGCGGAGACATGAGTGGAAACCGTGACAACATATGAGATGGGCGGTGACAAGAGTACATTGAAAGGAGTCTATGAATGAAAACAGACACAAAACATACACACACAGTTTGCTGGGAGCTGGATGGCCATCAGCAGGCTGGCACATCCAGCTGATCATGACAGTTGTATGCTAACATCAATGCAGGGCTGAAATTAAAATAAAACTAATGTAATTGTTTTTAGGTCAAATAAAATCAACTCCAAAAAAAAGAAATTTTGGGAAAACTTCAATCTTGATATACTAACTTATTTTACTTCAGCTAGTTGCCAAGACACCATTTCATTTAGTTTGTCAGGATGTACTAAAACAATTAAAACAACTAAAACCATAGAAATTAAAAATAATTAAAAAATTATAAAAAACCCCAACAAAAAAAAACATTTTTTACTAATTAAACTAATTTAAAAAAATCACAATTACTTAGAAATTAAAATGAAAACATTAACAGAAAATATAACTAAAAAATAATTTATATAATAATAATCAGTAGTATTTAGTAGTAGTAGTAGTATTTGTATTAATATTATATTAATACAAACTATTAAAGTATATCAATAATACTAAAATAATACTGCCTGAATGACAGGTGTGTTAATATTAATTGTTAATAATTATAATTGCTTGAAAATTGTTATTTAAAACATTAAATATTTAAAATATATTAAATATATAAAATTATTTAAAATAACCAAGACTTTAACCACCTTTAAGCACCTTTTCAAAACTCATATATGCAAAATGTAGAAATGTTACAGGTGTAAAGGTGCTAACTGTATCACACTCATTTTTTCACTCAAAGCAGAGACCATCAACAACTTCAGATGGGATCAGTTTTGCACCTGTTTTAAGGGAACCAGGCAGTTGAATTCAAAGCTCCACAGTGAAAACAGAGATCAGCGTGGTGATACGAGGCCACAGACTTGGCACTCAATCTAAGCGACCACTAATAACAGCGCAGGGCCTACAACTGCGGGGAATTTTCTTAAAGCACTTTATGGGCCAACAATCGCACATTACTCATGTCTGCAACAGCTGCTGGTAGATTTCTGTGAAACTAAGATGTGCCCTAAAGGAACTGTGGAAGAAGAGTGTGTGAAACGAAGACAGGAATTTGTGCAAGCAAATGTGGAAAGCACTGTAAATTTTCATACATGGACATGTAAGTATACCTGAACATCCAACCTGGTCTAATTAAAAATATGTATCTCTGTGCACTTTTTGTGCAACATTGATTTTATGTACCTTACTGCACGTTTTGCAGCAGTTTCAAAGAGAAATGTCCAGTGAGTGGCACTAAAACACAGGTTCAATACTTGAACCCTGGCACTTTTTATTACATTTATATAGGTATGTATTGCAGAGGTTTAGAATTTAAATATCAGGGGACTGTAACTAAAAGTTAATACTCATGCTGGAAATATGCCCTAGCCCAAATCCAACCCTAAACCTACCCGATAGTGTTAACAAATGCAAAACCAATATAAAAAAGGCAATTGTTGCCATTTCAACTTCCTTTTATGCAGATTTGATTAACTGTTTTGTCAAACAACAGTTACACAGGACTCGAACCGGAGCTCCTGGCCTCTCAAGAACTCCATTAGCTACTGAACAAACCTACTTTCTATTAAAACCCATAGATATGAAGCTGAATATGTTAAATGCAAATGATCAAAACCATCAGTTTTCAAATATCCCAGTATATTAATACTATTTTGAAGTCATAACGTGATATTCTTCAAGTAAGTGTGTGAAAATTACAGATTATTAATCGAAACTTCGTAAATTTGTGTGAAATGGGGGGAAAAAAGTGACAGAGTGTCTATTTGTTCATTTCTTTTGGAAACTGCTGTGATGTACATGGTATGTATTTCGTGTCTCACTTAAAAGTGCACCAAGGTACATTTTTGCCATTATACACGATTGGGGATGCTGAAAAGAAAAGATCAGAAAAAAATTGTAGACAATAAAAGATAAAAATATATATGTTTTTGCATTCACGGTCCAAACTAAATGAGCTCAGACTGTAGCGTTAAGCCCTACATGTTTGTTACGGGGAGATTTAAGGGTTCAGACTGCTCTCTGTCATCTGCACAGATTGAAGCATTTTATCATATCGGAGTCTCCTTGAGAACTAAATCTACTTAAATTTTCTTTTTTTTCATTCCTTATCATTTTCTTTAATTCAAAATGACAATCCGGACTATCTAATCCATCTTCCTTTTATTAGAAAAAAATATTATTATTATTCCCATAGGCTTTGCCCTTGCTAATATCAAAAATGATTTAGTATTTAGGACATGACGACTAAGGGAATGCCAAACAGAGGGGGGTTTATGAACCAAGAAAGACTGTATTACATATTAATCAAGAAAGAAGTTAAAATGATAGCATTATTCACAAATGGATAGGTGTATTCTTCTTTGATGGCATTATAAAGGGTTAGAACAACTAAGAAAAAAACATTTTGATTCGGCAGCAGGGTTGGATAAATCCTTTAGGTGCCTGTTTGTTTCAGATCCTTGGATTTATCTGAAAGGTGATTTTGTACAATTTTAATACGGAGAAGAACAGTGAGCCACTTCTTAATCTTTGATCCTTCCCCTATGTCTGCTTCATAAGATGAAACTAAGGCATGGTGGAGTCCCCTGTCAAATTTCACAGTAAATTCAACTCAAAAACAATGTTGTTATTATAAATTGTTTTTTGAAAAAAGGTAAGAGAAAGCCTTTGCATTCTGTTTAAACAGTTCACATGTCTTCCCTTAAAAGAACACAAAATAACAAGCAAAAATTATAAATAAATAAAACATTGCCCAAGAAAATGAAAAAGTCTAATGATACAAGCACTGGCCACATTCATAGTCTGTAATGTTGCCATAACCAACCCATATAAAAATATATATTGATCCAGGGGCCAAAAGCTACTGCTTTTATTACAGAAAGACGAACAATTGTGATGAATTATTCAACTCTTCTACCTCACTGATGATAACTTAACACAAAGAGCTGTTCTGTAACTTTGCCAATCGGACTAATTGATGATTTGCATGTGAATGCTGGCCTTACATTTACCACCCTTTAATGTAGGATCAGCTAGAACCATTTCAAAATGAAAAGCTCAAACATCTTTGTTTTTGGGGTTTCTTTTTTAGAAAAATACCCAATTGATGCAGTGGTTAGTTTTTGTTTGTCATTCATGTATTGACCATTTGGCTCCTTTTCCTCATTATTATTGGAATAATTTCTCCCCCTTGCAAATCTTTGCCAAAAATATATTCAGATCGATACTGAAAAACAACATTTGCGTTCACAATAGCAACTCCTCTGCCTTAAAAGACAAATCCTTTCAGGCTTTAATTTTCCTCTGATGTGGGATACATAATTCTGATTTAATAACTCTTAAGTACAATATCCAGGACATGAGAAAACAACAATCCCAGTGGGGCCAGAGTATTGGAGCAATAAATTGTCATCTGGTTGAGTTTAACTCGCTCTTACCAGCAGATGGAGGTATTGGAGAGCATGTAGCAGTGCACTATATGGTCAGCAGATGGAAGCAGAAATCAAAGAGCCACCAAGTGTTTTATGAACGATATACAGCATACAGGGACTTCTTTATCTGTAAGGAAAGAAGAAAGTAAGACAGTTCTGTAAATGGCGTAAACTTTTAAACATTCAAAACAACTGGCCAGCAACTACACCAACACCAATAATATTAAAGGCTACTGTATAAAATTGAATAAATCAAAAATCAAGGCTTTAGAAAGATTTTAAATATTTACTGCACTGAAACAACTTCTTGATTAGTATGTGTCAAATATTTACATGATTTCGTCATCTACATGATGAACATCTGTAAAATATATATGATGTTTTATGAGCACTATAATTTAAGTAGGCCTCATGGGCCATATACATATATCAAATATGCATACAAGACATAAAAACATGTGTAAACTGTTTTCTGTTACCCTATGACTCAATTAACTCTTCAAATAAAATATATCAGACTATTATTTTACATGTCAATGTCAATACTTTGAGGTCCTTTCAGTACAAGTCCTCTGATGTTTATTTTTAGGCAATTATTGATAACTGAGATGCAAGACAGCACCAAATGTGTTTATATGAAAAAAGAGAGAGCGAAATTTGCATGAACGCCTTTTCAAAAGCAAGCTGAAACTATGAAAAAAATCATGTCATGTGTTTGCATGTGATTCACATTTCTAAAGGCTGTATTTTGGAGCTAGAAAGGCATCAAGACGCGTCCCAATTCAATTCCGTAACATCAAACTAAAAGATTAATTAATCTGTTTGGATTTGCTGCACTCACTGCCTATGATGTCCCACAATCCTGTGCGGTTATAACTATGATTTGTTTTCTTCATTTATTTTCATGCCAATGTCACACATTATTGCATCAATAAAAACTGACAAAAAATAAAATGTATAAAGAAAAGTGATACATTGCCAGAATTATTAATAAAATAGATGCAGGCCTACATAAATATCACCAGTTCTCTGTAAAAACAATATAGCAATATGATAATGAAAGAAAAAGCAAACATTCATACATTTCAGAATATTTAAGTTTTAGTTTCCGACTAAATATAGTAGCTATAAAGTAAACCTGTATACATGTGATCCTGGACCACAAAGCCAGTCAAGTCACAAGGGTATATTTATAGCAATAGACAAAGTAGCTACATTATATGGGTCAAAATCATTTATTTTTCTTTTATGCCCCAAATTATTAGGATATTAAGTAAAAAAAATCATGTTCCAAGAAGATATTTTGTAAATTTCCACAGAAGTTGAACCTTATGACTGGTTTTGTGGTGCAGGGTCACATTGTTCCATGGAGAAAATTTAGGAGATCGCCATGCCTCACTTCCGCCTGATGAGCACGCGATGGCGCCACGAGGCCAAATAACGAGGTCGCAGGTGGACTCTGGCTCGCGGACGGGCTTTAGGACCGCTGGGCGCGTGTGTCATCGCCGTGAGCCGCGTCTCTGCTGGTGCAGCTCGTTGTTCAGAGTCGTTTCGCCGAACATGTGGTGTGGCAAGTGGCGTCACTACACTTGCCGCAGTCACTAACAAAACCGACTGAGACCGAGATACCGCTTTCTCACGAGCGCAAGGAAGTGTGACACGCGAGCAGCAGGTCAAGAGCGATGAAAACCGAAGGAATTGAGGGCACCGAGAGGTTTCTGAGCCCCGGTAAAGGCCGGGGACTCAAAGCCACAAAGCATTTCAAAGTTGGTGATCTAGTGTTCGCCTGTCCGGCGTATGCTTACGTGCTGACCGTAAACGAGAGAGGCGGACACTGCGAATGCTGCTTTACCAGGTCAGCGCTCCTTATAAGTCCACGTCTGACACTTTGTGTCTTTGTGCACGAGACTAGAACCTCACGGCGTGTTTACGGATGTTACGTTTGACAGTGTGTGTGTGCATGCACGCAAAGCAGCATAGTAATATTCTTTAACTTTTGTAATAGTTCACAATCAAAATAGTTTTGATAATGACATGTTTGATAGGCAGGTAATACGCATTCACTTCGGGGTTGATCCCTCTTAAAGATGGCTGGCACATGCTTTTCTGTTTGTACTGCTGTTTAAATGCTGCTGGGTCATGCACTGGGAAGGGTGACCCACTTTGTTTACACATCCAGTGAGTGCTGAGGATGTGTCAAATCTTCATTTCCAGTCAGTAAATGTTTTCTGCAGACTTGTGTGATGGATCTATAATAGATAAATTCACAAGATGCAATGACAGTGTGTTATTACACTTAAAGTGAAGTGTGACTTTTTTGTTGTTAAATGTTGTTAGATGTTAAATTTAGCATTAAATAAAAATCAATTTTTGTATTTTTTTGAATTAATGAATTAGACATCATTGTGAACAGATTAATCATGCATATTTTTAAATGTGAGGTTTTCTGTTGAAAAAAGCATTGCAGAACGTCTCAGTCAACAGCTGATTTATATATATATACATATACACACACATACATATATACATTTTAATGCTTATGATTTTTAATACTTCCAGGTCATTATGACTTCAAAAGAATATCACACCCAAACATCTGTCTTCTGTCATCATTAATTCCCATTGATGTCATTCTAGATTCATGTCTAGGACTTTGATTCATCCTCAAAACGCAAATTAAGATACTTCTAGTGAATTTCTTTTCTATTCTACCTACTCTTAAATTCTTGAATTTTTGAACTTTGAACTTTTTTTGTACTATTTTATTTTACAGTTTTTATTATATGGGGGGGGGGGAAGTGCAGTGAAAGATCACTTTGACTGTCATTCTAAAATCTCCTTTTCTGTTCCACAGAATAATGAAAGTGTTAGGTGTTTGAAAAGACTTAAGGGTTAATAAATGATGACAGAAATTCATTTTTGGGTGAATAATCCATTCAACATGGAGGGAAATAGTGGCATGCTGATTAAAAAATACTATTTGTTATTTCTTCCACAGGAGAGAAGGGCTGTCGAAGTGTGGAAAATGTAAACAGGCCTTTTATTGCAATGTAGAGTGTCAGGTAAGTCTGTGTGTTTGTGATCTTAATAGATTAATGAAGGAAATGAAATCATAGACTATGTGTGGATTTGCTCCATTGACTATTCCAAAACAGTTCACTCAAAAATGAAAATTCAAATATTTCTTGTTCATATAACGTGGAACACAAAAAGAGACATTTTTTGAAGAACCTTTAGGCTACTTTTTTTTTGTTCCTTGACAGTTCATAATTACCAGACTTACAAAAAGGAAATTAAAAAACATCCATTATGGATGCTGCGTAATGATATCATGTGAACTGGACACAGCTGTTATTACATCATATATGAATGTAACACTGGAAATCTGTATTGACCAACCAGAAGCTACATCCATAATAATCTGTTAATTTTGCTCTGTCAGCATATATCAGAGCTTTTTTCTCTACGCTTAGTACTTACACCACAGTGCTCTAATTGTGAGGATGGTCCCTCTGGAGCAACGATAGCTGAAGTGCTTTTCCTGTGTATGAGTCAGAGTAGCACAGTCTCAGAATGAACTCCATAGTTAATGGACTCTCTTTACCTGGAATCACACCTGCAACCTTTGTGTTGGCGGCTCAAAATTAGCTGGACCTCCACCACTCTTTGCTGCATATTTACAAAAAAAAAAAATTGATCCGTCCTTTTTTTCAAAGCAATTATCCTAGAATTGATTCAGAATTGTGTAAGTAATAGTCATGTGCAGGTGGTTAAGTGATTAAACGGATATAAATGAGCTTTTCATCCGTGAACATGATTTGTGAAAGCGACATCTCCCAGTGTTCCACACACCGTCATTGTGTCATAGAACTTCACATCTGTTATTGTTTTGTAAATGTGAAAACCTACATGTTGTGCCTTTAAGTAACGATATAAAGATATAGTTCTAAAAATCGTTCTCAATGTTAAAGAATGGCAGCTTCCACACCACGACTATAACAATAACGGACAGAGATAGAAACATTGACAGCCAATCAGAATCAACCCTTCTATCACATGCTTGATAATTTAAAGTGCAAACAGGCGACATCGTTAGCTGGTGTGGACACAAATATAGTTATAGTTATATAGTTATTGTTATCTTTGTAGTTATTGTGTTTGGTGTGAACGGGCCTTTAAGAAAGCTTTGATTAACTTTTTTTGATCCACTTCAAATGTTGACTACTGTATATGTTATAATTTGTGTCAATAGTAAATAGTTTATATGGTTTGATTTAGATAACATGGTATTCAAGGATGGCATAATAAAAGAATGGCAGTTTAAGGAAAACATATTTTACCATTCAAAAGTTCAGCAGAGATGCATTTAAATAATAACAAGAAATGCTTTTTGAGCCAAATTGGCGTATTAGAATGATTTCTGAAGGATTTTGTGGTGGGGGTAATTGATGCTGAATATCTAACTCTGCTTTTGAAGGAACATGTTGTTTTCAAATATGTTATATAGTAAACGTTGATTTCAAATTGTAGAAATATTTTACAATATTACTGTTTTCACAGTTTTTTTTAATTCAATTCAAGCATTTAAGAGACTTTCAAACCTTCTGAATGGTAATGCATCTGCCGTAAACAATTCTCATATTGACTTTCCTTTTTCTGAAAGGCTTAAAATATTTATTTAATTTCATAAACATTGTATAACATAGCACAATTGACTCATTTCCTCATTCATGAGTTCCTCTAGGATGAGCAACAGGGATAGAGGTCTACGGAGACCACAGGCGGAGTGACAGCTCTGTAATTGATCTTTGCTGGTGAGCGCCAAGCAGAGTCGAAAATCCAGCACTGAAAATAAAGATCATCAATAATCCATTTGCACTCTACCACAAGGCCTTTCTGTCTCGTCCCTGCTGTTTTTGTGCGTTGTACAAGTTGTGGCTTCAGAAGCAGTCCATCTATTATCATACAGCTGTTTGGTGTTTCTGTTCAGGCTTGTTCCTTTATGGGTCCTTATTTTTCCGTCTGAACTGAGTTGCAGAGTTACATAGATTATAGAAATCTGTCATCTAAAAAGTTAAAATTTGCTGGAAATTCTCACCATTAGCCCTCCAAGATGTACGGTATATTGGTGGGTAGTGTTTATTATCGATTATGGACTTTTCTTAGCCAGAGGAAGCAGTTTAAAGGTAAAACACCTTAATTATGGATTTGTTTCTAACAAACATCATTTCACTTCACAAGACCTTAAAGAACACAAATTCAAATACTTTTGATTAAATCAAAGATTTTTTTGACCCTGCATAAACATCAGTGCAACTGACATGATCAAGGCCCTGAAAGGTAGTAAGGACATCAATAAAATAAAAAGTGGCTTTACAGTAACATCATGAAGCTATGAGAGTAGCGATTTATTTTACAGTTTAGTTCCTTATGTACGGTGGCCCGGTAGTGTGCAACACAATTTAAAAAGCAAACATAAGCTTTGCGCTGTGTTGTGAGTTTATGTTTGCTTTTTTAATTTTGTTGTGTTTGCTTATTTGCTCTTTTTTTTATTTTAATTGCATTGTATTGGGCCATCATACATATGTATATACTATGTCATTACAACAACTAGGTATTAACCTTAAACCTACTCCATGTAGTTACCTTATATAACTAATACTACTTTCTTAGGTAAGTACACTGTAAGTGTACTGTAAAATAAAATGAAACCAATTTTTGTGTGCAAAGAAAACAAAAATAATGACTTACAGTATGCTTTATTAATTTAACCCAGATGCACTGTGCTATGCTAACAAGGGGAAGAAGATGCACACTGAACATAAAACAATCTTCGTAAACATGTTTTAAGATTACAAAAGAGAGGAAGACTTGAATGAAGTCGTTATTTTTATTTTACTTCACACAAAAAGTATTCTCACAGCTTCATAGAATTAAGGTTTGACCACTGATGTGGCATGGGCTATTTTAAAGATGTCCTTACTACCTTTCTGTCAGTTTTATGGAGGGTCAAAAAGCCCTTGGATTTCATCAAAAATCATAGTTTGTGTTCAAAATGATGAAATTATGGGTCAGGAATGATATGAGGGTGAATAAATAATGACAGAAGGTTTATTTTTGGATAGATCGAACTATTCCATTATGTTATGATCAGCTTTTTCATTGAGGAAATGGAGAGCATATTTGTTTTGTCATCTCAACTATTATGCATCATTGTCTGCTTAAGTGACTTCCAGGAAATCTCACACCGTTGATGTCTTACCACAGTGTTCAAAGAAACAGAGAAATGTTTTCATAGCACCACAATGTTTACACTTCTTGGAAAGGAAGCTACAAATGGTTGTCATTGGTAAAGGAAGAGTATTTTATTGAAGAAAAAATACTTAAATATAAAAAGCAAGAGTTAAAAAAAAAAAAAAAAAAAAAAAAAAACACCAAACCAATATAGGAGTGATCATGGACCAAGTGTGGGTAGGCTGTTTATTTTAAGGGACTTGGTTGTTGCTCTAGACCTAAATTGAGCTGGAAGGCGTTCTGGCCGCACTGTTGCTATGACAATCCATCTCGAACGCATTAGGGATCGGTTTCTGTTTGCTTGCCAGAACACGGGATTTAGTTTATTCGTTGCCCAGTAGCTTGTGAGGCAGGCCGGGACTAATTCAAACTCTTATCTCTCAGGAATTCTCGTATTTACCTTGAAGCTCCATTCAATTTGAAAGCATGACTCATCAAACGGAAGCGAGCCGACATGCGGCCGGTTATATCAGAAGCATATCATCTTAAAAAGAAAAGCTGTGACCCTTCATAGTTTTATTGAACTCTGTATTAACACATTCTACATCCCTAATCCTACCCAATACCTTAACTTAACAGCTGCCTTACTATCTATTAAGAAGTTGTAAATTAGGAGTTTGTGACAAAAGTCATAGTTAATGGTTTCTTAATGGCAAAAACTGGACCTTGAAATAAAGTGCTGTGTTTGTGTGAAAATAAACACGTTCTTGTCCTTCCCTCAGAGAGGAGACTGGCCCATGCACAAGCTGGAGTGCTCGGCTATGTGCGCATATGGAGAAAACTGGTGTCCATCAGAAACAGTGAGACTTGTCGCCAGAATAATTCTGAAACAGGTGAGGATGACCTACTCTTTTGGCATGGCAGTATAATTCTGTTTTCATAATTATTAAAAAAGAAATTACAATTTTGAACTCAGAAAAATAGATTAGACTGTTTTTGCCAATACAGTGAAAGTCAGTGGGGTCCAAAATGTAATTTGATTTAATTAGGTGAGCTGTCCCTTCAACACAATGTGCTACACTGTATGACACATTCAGATACACTCAGATTTAACATTATTGCTTTGGTTACATGAATGCCAAATGTTCTAGCAGTGTTGTTATTGCATTACGTACAGTATATACTATTAAGGTATTAATTAATATTTATTTTAATTCAAGCTTTTGGAATTTCTTTGGTATATATATTTCTATTAATGTATTATTATTATTATTTTTTTTTCAGTTTTGGATAATACTTCAAATTATACGTTTTATTTCCGTTTATTTCAACATTTCTAATTTTTATATATATATATATATATAATTTTTTTTTTTTTTTTTTTTTTTTAGCTACCAAGAAGTCACTTACTACTTGGTAGCCTTTTATGCACATGTACTAAACATTATTATTAATACACTTAATATTATTTTGCTGACTAACGCGCCGTCCCAGGTTGAATGTTTACAGTGGATTTACTAAAAGGTAGTAATTACATTTGAGTCTCTGCTAGAACTTTGCTGCCGGTTAGAAATTAAAACGGTTTTTGGCTTTGTATTAAAACGGTTTTTGAGTATCTGTGTTACTGCTCTTCAGCAGTAATAATGTCTATAGCTACAGCCACTTTACTCATGAGTACTTCAGTTCACAGAGTAAGAGAGGTCTATTGCCACCACAATCCTCACTTGCCAATTATGTGAGTCGTTTTGTGCTGCCTCTTCAGTAGTTTAAATAAAACCACAATGTCTTTATATCCTGCAGCTTTACATGAAAGATGGTGATATTGTTTTCACTGGAAAAAATTGGTTTGTTATAAAGAGGTCAGAGAAGGGGCAGCTTAATCATCACATGTATGATTTGTATGATTATGCACTGTTTAAAATAAAAAATAAAAAAAAAGGTATTTTAAGATGTCATTAATTTCTGTGATGAAATAGCTGTTCAGTCCAGTCTTCAGCATAACATGAGCCTTCGGAAAGCATTCCATGAAAATGATTGCATTTATAATGCTGAAAACGCTTATACCGCTTATGGATACCATGATGCATTTTTTAAATAAAAATGTTGTTGTTTTGGCTTTTGAGCAATATATGATGGACATTGTTATAAAAATTAATAAAATGAAAGAAAAAATGATCTGAACCCATACACACACTTTTGTGTGAGGTCATAGGCAGCAAAAACAGCACACATCTCTTCACTTGTCTTCGAAATCCAACCAGATCAAGGAATTTCAGACAACAGGATATTACACAAACATTGGATTTAGATATGCCACGTTGCCTTGCTGCCTTCATATGTTGCCTATGAATGCAGCATTTATCGTGTTTCAGACACAGGCAGAGAGGGAGTATAAAGAAACAGATCTTCCGGCTGCACCTGTTACATTGCGCAGATGATTAACCTTCACAGGTGTGAAAACATGGATTGTTTTTTTGTTTTGTTTTTTAAAGGTCACCAGTAGTAATACTCAGTCTTTTTAAAGAATCGGTACAATCCAGCGTGCAGCTGATGATTTAGTCTAAGTTTAGATTTAGATGCTCTGGCACATATGGTGCTACCATGTGTTTTTCATGGATGTCTTTTTCCTGAATGCATCAGCCCCGGCAGCTCTCCCTGTGACTCACTCAGCCGACACATGGCGCTTTGTGTCACACAGCAAGCCCCGTTAGACAGTTGGCCAGAAAACTGTTGTCTTATCAAACACAGAGACAAGTATTTGTTTTGCATGTTTGACAGTTTGCAAGGGTCACATCAGATCCAACTTTTAAACATTTTCTTGTTTTTTCAGAAGTGCCAAACAGAAAGGACTCCTTCAGAAAGAGTGTTGACTCTTAGAGAATTGGAAGCACGTGAGTGTCTAGTTGTTTTCCGAGTGAGCCAGACATTATCCGTATATGGTTTTAAAAATGCAAAAGGCTTTTGCTTAAATGAGGGTTTGAAGTTGAAGTCAGTAAAGCCAGTGACTTTCCACAACTGTTTAATGACCCTTACCAGCTGCTCTGTTGGCTGTCTCAGAAATATGACGCCTTCGACAAGCCTTCGTCTGTGTCTCAAATTGTAACTAGTGGAGCTACAAAAAAGCTTTTAATTTAGAGAGAGCTATTTCTGCTGTTGCCCTGTAGTTCAGTTATATATTATTATTCTGTCCAAGCTGTGGCATAATTTGGATAGTGTAAGACTAGAGCCTTTTTTCAATATGAAATGTTAATTGCCTTTTCTGTGCATGTTTGTCAGATCTGGACAAGCTAGATAATGAGAAGAACGAGATGAATGATACAGACATTGCTGCACTACACCACTTTTACTCCCGACATCTCGATTTTCCTGATAATGCAGCACTTACTGAACTCTTCGCTCAGGTAACATTAACTGATTTTTTATTCCTGTATAGCTTTGAAACATGTTTTTTACTAAAGGAATATAGAGTAATTATTATTATTTTCTTTGATGTGGTTTCTTGCATATGCACCAATTAAATATTCCATTAAATGGTTAGTTCACCCAGAAATGAAAATTCTGTCATTAATCACTCCCCCTTGTGTCATTTCAAACCCATAAGACCATAGTTCATCTTCAGAACACAAGTTAAGATATTTTTGATGATATCAGAGAGCCATCTATCCCTTCATAGACAGCAACAGAACTGAAATCATCCCAGATCCAGAAACATGGTAAAAACATTGGTAAAACAGTCCATGTGACATCAGTGGATCAACTTTTCTTTTGCTATGCTAGGAGAATAATTTGCACAAAGAAAACAAAAATAACATCATTAACATCATCCAATCTAGTGTTTTATTCCATTTGTTCCATGGAAGAATGAAAGTATTACGCGTTTTGAAAAATCAAGCAAAATAATTTTCACTCCAATGATCCATACGCTCCATTTATGGAAAGTTTCAATTCTGTGTGACATGCAGTGTTGTGCAAGTTACTTTTAAACTGTAATACATTATATATTACTTGTTACTGTTATTTAAAAGGAATTCCTAACATTACAATATTGCTGATTCAAAATTGTAATGCGTTATATACTCCTGTATTATTTTTAAGTTACTCTCACCAAAATAACTATAGAGAGCGTGCAACAAAAATGCTCCAAGGGTTTTTCTAAATTAACTTAGAAACAAAACAAAAACTAAACAAAATATTATTATTTGGCCAATACACAAAAATCTGAACTCTTTTAATAGCTGAAACAGTATGAGCTGTTTTGGTAGAAGGACCACTGTCCAGTGTGAGCCGGGCAGAGCTAATAGCCTCAGGCCTGGAACACAGAGGCCGAAATCATTTCCACTGTTGGGCCAGTAGCCTCGCGACACTCCTTTAAAACCTGCCCTAAATACGCCTTCACTTGACCACACATACAACACACATACAAGGTTACCCCAGCGAGAGCGAGATCAATTAAATAAATTGCTCTACACATATATATATAAGAAGCTGTCCTTTAGTATTCATTTACAAACTTGGACGCAACACATGGATAATAGAAAATAGAGCTGACTTGCGTAATTTTTTTATATGTTAATATCTTGTGTCTTGCTGTTTTTTTAACAATTAAAAATTTCGGCTAAGAGTGTGTTGTACAGAGTAAAATATTATTGAAACTTGATTAGTTATGCCTTACACTACTGCGTTACAGAAAAAAGTAATTTATTACTGTAATATATTACTTTAGTAACGCTTTACTCCCAACACTGGTGACATGACATTAATGTTGTGAACGTTGCTGGCAAACGCGTGCTAATCCCACCTTTTCTATACCATAGGTGAACTGTAATGGCTTCACCATTGAAGATGAGGAGCTGTCTCATTTGGGTTCTGCTGTATTTCCAGAGTAAGCTTCATAGAAAACCATTGCCATGAACTCAATATGTTAAGTACTGTAAAGTAATTGAATGTTGTGGTTTTTTGTGTTAGCGTTGCTCTGATGAACCACAGCTGTAGCCCAAATGTGATTGTGACGTATAAAGGTACGGTGGCCGAGGTGAGAGCCGTGCAGGACATCAGCCCTGAAGAAGAGGTGAGACGATCCTTGCCATGAACATGAGTCATTTAAAAGATTGCTGCTTATTTCACTAGTAACTTCAATTATGCGCTCGGTGTTTGCTGAACAGCAAAAGCAAGCTTTATTGACTGGCCACACCTAATATGATTCGCCATGGTCACATTCGACAAGCCTTTCTTGTATTATTTACTTCAGCACTAAAGTCATTGCCATTAAATTGTGATGTTCAATATAAAATTCTTTGTATCTTCTATATCAGTATTGACTTTCCTGACATTATCTTACAAATATTGCATAATCATCTCATAGCTAATTTAACTGCAGTATATTGTATGATAGGATTCTTTGTTTCTCTTGAATAGATCTTCAACAGTTATATTGACCTCCTGTATCCAACAGAGGATCGAATTGAGCGGTTGAAAGATTCTTACTTCTTCACATGTGACTGTGAAGAATGCACCTCTCAATCAAAAGTGCGTATCATTTTAACCCTGTAATAAACAGGTTTCAGTTTGTTGATTATTTACATGATTATTTTTGTGTCTGCTTTTTGGTAGCATGGGAAAATATGAAATAATGGTTTGAATGAGGAAAAAAAAAATCTAATTGAAGGGTGTGGAAAAACAACCTCTGATTTATATTTTTAGGACAAAGCCAAAATGGAAATCCGACAGAAGCTTAGCACACCTCCAGAGGAAGAGGAAATCAAGCAGATGGTGATGTATGCCAGAAATGTCATTGAGGAGTTCAGAAGAGCGAAGCACTACAAAAATATCCTTCGTTGGCCGCTTCTCTTTTGGATTCTGGGGTGGGTGGGTGGGTGTGTAAATGTTTATAGTTCTGGGCTGTTGCGCAATATTTTGAATATGGGGCAATTTAGAGGCGGTGGGATATTTTTAGTCTCTACTTGACGAAGCTGTGCTAGTCTTTGGGATCTATTGCATTAAAAAAATAATTGGGGTCAGTGTATATATATATATATATAGCTTTGATAGTAATTAATTTATGTAACAGTATATCTAACATATTTAAAGTGGTAAAAATATTTCACAATATAATTTTTTTTTTATGTATTTTTTAACCCAGAAAATGACAAAGACATCAAAAACGTAAAAGAAAAAATGTATGCGATATATTGTAAATCTCCTGAAGTGAAGGTTCCTTAACTGCTAAGTTACCCCCCAGTGAACTACTGGAAATCTGTGAATTGAGCTTGGAGAAAATGGGTTCGATCTTTGCCGAAACCAATGTGTACATGTTGCACATGATGTATCAGGCAATGGGGGTCTGTCTCTATATGCAGGATTGGGATGGAGCAATGAAATATGGCGAGAAAATTATCCAGCCCTACAGGTCATTCTGAGCCCAGTGCATTTCCTCTCTAAATGTTTTAATTATTTTTACATTTTAAAATGGGAAAAGTAATGAACACCTGGTATGTCTACTTTATTAACATTATTCAATATACATATCTCTCTAGTGTGCACTATCCTCCTTACTCACTGAATGTGGCTTCTATGTACCTGAAACTTGGAAGATTGTACCTAGGACTTGAGATGAGGACACAAGGAGTTAAAGCTTTAAAGAAGGTAAGACGCTAACAGTGGTAATTAATAATAATGCAGTATTAGATGTGAGTGTTCCTTTTGAAATCCAAATGGATTAATATGAATTGCTTTAGATAATTTCAAATTGTTGTGGATTAATTTGTCACAGGCTCTTGCAATCATGGACATTGCCCACGGTAAAGACCACCCATACATCGCTGAGATTAAGAAGGAAATGGAAGAGCAGAAATAATGGGAACACATGGAGGAATATGCATCAAACGCTGGCATGTGTCTTATACCTCTCCCGGGAATATTAAAACAAAGTGATGTCAAAATTGTCTGATCATCTGAGATGTCATTTAAATGAGTTTTTGGTTTGTAAATAGATGGCTTGAGTCTGAAATATTGTTGCTTCTATTGTATGCGCTTTGAAAAAATGTGCTGCACTGTTTTCTGTAAAGAAGGGCTAAGAATTAAGAATCATATCAATATATGCCAGGTTTTAACCAATATTTTGCCCTCTCATGTAGCAACAATATACTTGTTTTCAATAGCTAACGAATGTAAATCGTTTATATTCTCAATAAGGCAAAGGACTTGGATAACTGATTCTGTTTTATTTGTTTGTTTGCATGGATATTGTTTTGCACTGATATATCATTGATACTGTTAAGATATTGGACTTCCAATTAGTCAGTGCATTTCATAGTGTTACTTTCATAATTGCTTATTTGTTTGTTAAACGTTTGTTTTAGTATTGTGCAATTTTGACAGGTAGCATGGGCAAAAAAAAAAAAAAAATTAAAATATGCAGAATGCCACATGCAAAATTTGAATGTGACACTAAAGTTATAAATTCCTTAAGACAAAAAACTGACGACTTTGATTACAATTCATTTACAACCACATATGCAAATTAAGACATTTATCTTTGTATCACTAAATACATCCAGGGACTAATCATCATCATCTGCTATTGTTTTTGTCACAAGTCTGTACAAAAGCTGTGTCCTATCCCTGGCAGTAACCATAGTGATGAAATCCATATATGGCTCTCATACCATCTGCTATGACCCAGAGCACGTGTTTGGCAGAGACCTATGGAAGCAGTATGGTGCCATTCATCTCCCCACAGAATCAGATCATTGCATTCAGGAAGACAAACGGGAACATAAGTGTAACCATTCAGAAGTGCATAACAGCAAGGAATTAGAAATCATTGTATATAATTACAAATCATATGTGGTGCATTTATTACGAACACCAGTTTTCACAAAGCCATTAAAAATGCAGACGAGAACGATGCTTATAATAAACAGGCATGTTAAAGAAAGAAGACCTTGGCCGGGGCGATTATTTGATGTGTATCTTTTTATTTTATTTTTTGCATCTCGTCAGTTGTCTGCATGTTTGGACGAGAGCTAAATAACTCAACCGCCCGATGAATCATTCATTTCATGGACGAAAGAAATTGTTTAGAAAACAATTGGTGGAGTTACATTCGAATGGTTACGAGTGGCCAATCAGAGCCCGATATTTTCTTACGTCATTTATCAAACGCGCCAATAACGACGCTGCATTCCGTCAACAACGATGTGGAACTCTTTTTGAATTTTCTACTCCAGTAACTGAAGAAGGACACGAGAAGAGGAACCTTAGGGTAGTGGGAGAGTAACTTCTTTCTTTAGTTCTGGTAAGACTATGTATTTGTTTGTATAGGGTATATGATTGTTTAAGAGCTGTATTTGTCAAAAGACATTGTCGTTATAAAATTATTACGTTACATTGATGTGTTTAAAACCAATCGCGTGATGATTTCGTATTGTGTCATGATAGCCGGGATAATTAATACATTACATAGGCTAAACCTCTTTTATAATCTCTTCTAACTCTACTTTTTTAAAACGAAAGAATCTCGTTTTATCCTGAAGGTCCTCTATGCACATTACACTAAACAATTGCAGTACATGGCCTGATGATATCTATTACGTTATTTTTCTGTTATTGTTACAATATATAGTAAACGTAACTTACTAGTGAACTCTTGTGACGTACGCTCTGTCACATAAATAAATAA
Organism: Enteromius fasciolatus; assembly: GCA_032361145.1. Lineage (NCBI taxonomy): Eukaryota > Metazoa > Chordata > Actinopteri > Cypriniformes > Cyprinidae > Enteromius > Enteromius fasciolatus. The sequence continues at coordinate 12,497,219 of JAUMHR010000072.1, read as the reverse complement.
ATAAATGTTATAATTCCTCATCTTAAGTAGTTTCTGTTCGTGGCAAAGAAAATTGCTATAGCATTTAAAGGATGCATAAAATGAGAAATATGATTATTTTGTGACCTCAGTAAGTTGTCGAAACCATAAAAGTTTGTGTTTTTATCAGATTGTATTGACAGTTTAATTTATTGTGCTAAATATCTGTTTGAAACCATGCTGTATTCTCCATTCATTAACTGAATGCGAAATTTACCAACATATACAATTTATTTTTAAATATAATATTTGCAACTAAATGTTTGATGTATCTAATGAAAAATGCACTTTATAAGAAAATTGAAAAAATAAAAACATTATATCAATGAATGATAATGTATTTTTGTGTGAATACTTTTGAACACACAAAACAAACTAATAATAATTGAAGGTTTAAATTATTTTGTGTAAATTATTGTATTGTATATGATCAATTGGATGTATTATTTTTGTTGTTATATTATTATGTTGTACATATATAATTCTATAATACTGTGTAACTGGTGGTTTTATAGAACAAATGTCTACCTTATTGTGCTTTTCAGAGCATGCCAGAGTGTCTTTGATAAGCAACTTAAGCAAGTATGAGCTGGGCTGTAGAAGAGTGGAAGGATGGCCTTCCTGCAAAGGCCCTACAAAAGATCCAAGAGATTGAAGTGCAACTTGACAAGTTAAAGAAGGAAAGACAGCAGAAACAGTTTCAGCTGGATTCTCTTGAAGCTACGATGCAAAAACAGAGGCAAAAGGTCAGTTATCTGAAAACAATGGAGTAGATTTTCACTATATCATCTTAATGAATGCAGTTAAATTTGCATATTGTGTGTATTATATGTCCTTACAGATGGACAGTGAGAAAAGTGAAGCTTCTGCCCTTAAGAGAGAAAATCAGTCTTTGGTAGAATCGTGTGAAAGTCTGGAAAAGAATAGACAGAAACTTACACATGACATTCAAATTAAGGAGCAACAGGTGAATTATCTGGAGGGTCAACTCAGCTCATCCAAGAAGCAGATTGATAGACTAGAACAAGAGATCAAAAAGTAAGTGGATGTGATTTAATACTTTATGTTATACCTAAGCTGTTGATATTTTTTTTTAATTTTACTCTTTTCATTCAGGTACAAGCATGAATTGGAACGGTCCCAAACTTCACATGCTTCAGAAACCCAACAGTTTAGTACGCCACAGAAAACATTTGCAACCCCTGCGACACCTAATCATTGGCAACAGGGTAAGATATGAGTTACAGAAAGCAAAAATAAATGCAGTTGAGAATGGATGCAACACACTGTAACACTGTAATGACTGCATTTTCAGATTCAAAAATAAGTGACCTACAAGAAAAGTACAATCGAGAGGTTGAGGAACGTAAAAGGTTGGAGGCTGAAATCAAAGTTATGCATGTAAAAGTGAGTAGAATACGTGTTTAGCTGTGTTGCTAGTTCTTATGTTAATTTACTGAATAGTAAAAATGCATCTCTTTTTTTGTAACACTTGTAGCTTCTGAACCAGTCTGCAGTGAGCCATAAAGATATTGCAAGACAGCAGGCAGGGTCCTCAATTTTCCCTTGGCAGCAAGACCAAACAAACAGTCATCAGTCTCTGACTGTGATGGAGACACCCTCTAGAAGAAGAAATGGACCCTCTGGGATGTCATGGTCTTACGATGACACACCAATTAAGCCCCACCAGCAGTTCACATCAGGCACTCAAAGTGACACAGCTGGATCACAGCAGATGGAACAGCTTAAGAATATAAATCAAGGTTGGTCTGACCTTACTTACAGATGGATTCATTTTTTATTATGTGCATGGAAATATGCTTTTGTGTGTAGCACTACAGTGATAATTTTCATATGCCTTAAGGTAACACTTTTTTTCCATTTTTTCTTTTATGCTGCTCAGATCTAAGGTCAAGGGTTTCTGAGTTAGAGCTCCGTCTTCAGGCTCAAGAAAAGGAAATGAAGAATCAGATCAATAAATTCAGTGAAATTCAAAGTCAACTCGAAATGGCCAAGAAAGATCTGGCTGAAAAGGACAAACTCCTCAGCAAGTCCAGAGATGAATTCACAAAGGCCACAGGACAGTATGAGCAATCAGTTTCTAAGGTATAGGCCAGCTTAATGCATTTATATTTCTTATCGTATATTTTATGCTGTCATATTAAGTTATGTTATATACAGTGGCCACACAAAAGAGACCTAAAACACTTAAAATACATGAATTTATTAATTGATAAAAATTTCTAAATTGATTAAATTTTATGTATTACTTATCAAGGTAATTAAACGTTAGCTGTCTATTTTTAAAGGTCACTATGTATTTTATAGGTTGTGTGTTGTGCAGTCTTTTTGTTGAACAATATGTTAAATCATGTAAATATAGTAGTTAAGCTTTGGTTAATTTGGCTCCTCAGTGTTCATCTCTTGAGATGAAGCTGAAGCAGATAACGGAGGAGATGAACTGTCAGAGACATAATGCTGAAAGCATGCATAGATCTTTGGAGCAGAAAATCAAGGACCAGGAAAGAGAGAGTCAAAAGGTCTTGTCTTGCTGTCAAATATAATTCGATTAACATATGTTGTATATATCTGAATGTTGGATGAGTTTAAACAAAAATATGTAATTTCGCTCTTTTCAGGAAATTGCACAACTTCAAAGCTCCCATCAAGCTCTGGATCAGCAATTTAACCAGGTGAAAAATAAAATGAGTATGGAGATCCAGCAAGCTAAGAAGGAGTACAATGTTTTGCAGTCAGATATGGATAAGGTAATTTGAAAGTTCAGCTGTGGACAATGTTTCAGGCATAAATAACATGTTTCTGTTCATTGTATTATCCTTTTTTTTATTACTTAACCCAAACATGCATAATCACAACAAAATGTCACTGGTTTCAAAGGTAACTGCTCTAAAGAGTCGACTGGAGAAAGATTTGGAGGAGCTGAAACAGAAACTTCTCCGGTCTGAACAGGGATTGCAGGCCAGTCAAATGAAGGAGACAGAATTAAAGAAGAAATTTGATGTAAGTTGCATCAATTATATAAGATTAAGGTATTAGTTTGCATTTAATGATAACAGATTTTAATTTTATAGAGTATGCAAAGCATGCCAGCATTTGAATGTGTTGTTTCTTCTCACTCTAGGAGTTGCAGAGAGAGAAGAACACTCTCAGTTGTCAGTTAGATCAAGAAATGAAAAGGGTCAAACAACTTGAAGAGGAAAAACAAAATACTGAGCAATACCTTGCCAAAAGCCATACAATGGTGGATGATTTAAAAGGTATGTTTATTAAAAATGTACCTATTAAATGTATTGCTTTAGAACGTAGAAGCAAATATTTCAGAAAGAATCTTAAACATCTTAAAATAATTTTTTAATTGCTATTTTCAGTTAAGACACAAACCCAGAGTGACGAACTGACTGAGGTTCGCAAAAAACTGGACCGTCAAATTGTATCATCTGCTCAAGAAATGGAAAATGCCAAGAAAACTCTGGCTGAAACAGAAGCAAAGAATATGAAGATTCAGGCCGAGTTGCAAAAACTAGTTCATGAAGTTGAATTAAAAGCTAATAAGATTTGTACTATGGAGAAAGAAAATGAAAACCTCAAAATGACCTCAAACTCCTGTCAGAAAGAAGTTGCAGAGATGAAAAAGGAGTATGAGGCTCTTCTGCAGTGGAAAACCGAAAAGGAACAGTTGATTAATAACACTGAATACAACCGTGAAGAAATGTTGAGTAAAATTGCAGATCTGGAGAATGATAAAGCCAAACTCAATGATGCTCATGATGGTCTTCAGAAAAGGCTGCAGGATTTAGAAAATGAGAAGATTTGCCTATCTGGTCAGATTGATTCACTCAAAGGTGAACTGCTCATCAAATGTGTGGAGCTGGAAGAAAAAGGTAGAGTATATGAAGAGCTTCAACAGCAGTTATGTGAGACACATCAGAAACATAATAAGGAAATGGACAATTTGAAGCAACAGATCACTCTGATGCAGGAGCAAGTGAGTGGGCTTGAAGCTAAACTGCATCAAGAAACAAGTAAGGTGGAAGGATTGGAGAAGGCCCATGGTCAACTCCTTGCTGAATATGAAAGTGCTTGCGACCTGGCTAAATCAAAGGATTCTATTATTGAAATGAACAGAACTGAGATTGAGCATCTGCAGGAAAGCTTTACTTTACAAGAGCAGGAGCTAGAAAAATTCAAAGAGGAGAAAGACATGTTAGCTAAAGAATGTGAAGACCACCTTGTACAAAACAAAGAGCTGGAACAAGAAAAACTGAATGTGGAAACATCCCTCCAGGAGGTACTTAAGAAGATTGCCCTCTTGGAATCAGACCTAAAGTGTCAAAAAAATTTAAATGCAGATATCCAAGGAAAGTGTGATGATATTTCTAAAGTCAGAGAAGATCTAGCAGAGAAAGTGTCTTTATTGGAAAAGAGGGAAAAAGATCTTATTCTTGAAGTTGAATCTCTCTTACAAAAGAATAAGTCTTTCTGTTCTCTTGAAGAGCAGTTTAATTGTCTTGTTTCTGAGGCAGAAGAAACCAGAAGTTCCCTGGAAAAAGTAAAGGAACTACAAGTTCAGACCACCACTGAGTTGGAAAATCAGAAGACAATAGCTGAGAATCTTGCAAAAGATATTGACGAAGAAAGAAGGAAGGCATCAAACTTAGAGCATGATAATGCAGTACTCAAAGTGAAACAACAAGAAGCTGAAAATAAAGCTACTGATCTAGCTGAGAAGCATGAAAGCCTCCAGAAATTCCATGATGTTGTTTGCCAAGAGAAAGAAAATCTTCTTAAACAGGTTTCTGAAATGAAAGGAGCACTTGCTGAAAAAGATGCAGTGGAAGAAAAGATTGTGTTAATGCAAACTGAGCTTGAAGCCTCAAATCATTTGTCCACCACACTAAATAATTCACTAGAAAGTCTTCAAAAACAGTTTGACTCCTCTGCAGAGCTAAATTTAAGTCTGGAAAAAAAATTACAAGGCATATCTGAAGAAAAAACATTATTGGAGACGAACATCAAGAAGCTCACTGAAAGACACAACAAAGAATCTGAAGCTCATGTCTCTGAAATTGAAACTCATCTTAAAAAAGAAAAGAGTTTAGAGGAGCATGTCAATGTACTCGAGGAGGAATTACAGACAAAATGCCTAGAGGCCAAAAATGCTTTCGAGAAACTAGAGGAAGCTGCTTTCGAAAAAGTAAATTTGAAGCAAGATCTTGACTCATCTAAGGAGCAACTCGGGAAGATCGCTGATTCCTATCAGAAAGTTGCAAAGGAACTTGAAGACTTGAAACAAAGTGCATTTCCACTTGAGCAGGAGATAAAAAGTCTCAAAGCTGCTTTGGCAGATTTAAAAAGCCAAGAAGTTCCAAAATCCTGTCAGATTGAAACTTTGAAAAGAAAACTTCAGGAGGCTCAATCTGAGCAAGCTAAAGCATTAGAGGCAGTGAACGAAAAAAACATTAACATGAGCAAAATCAAAGTACAGCTTGAAATGTTGCAGATGGATCTGGAAGATAATGAAACTTGCATTAATTCATTTGATGCACAAGTAGAGGCACTGCAAGGCAATATCAGTGTTCTTGAAACAAAGTTAGGTGAGAGTGAGGCACAGAGGTCCATCATACAAGCAGAACTTGAGTCTGTCAAAGAAGATTATGCAAAGAGCGCACTTGAAGTGACACAGCTGTCTGCATGTTTGGAGGTAACGCAGAAAGAAAAAGAATCCAGTTCTGCATTATTCGCTGAGTTGGAGTCTTTACGTGCAACCCGTGAAACGCTTAAGTTTTCCCTAGAGCAAGAGAATTGTAAGCAGGCAAACCTTGAAGCAATGTACAACAATCTTTTGGAACAAAAGCTTAAGTTGGAATCTGATTTTCAGGAATTAAAAGTAGATGCCCAGAATTCCCGTGGGCAAATAGATAAATTAAAGCAGTCAAATGAATCTCTGGTATCTCAAATTGCAGAACAGCAAACTTACATGGAACAACTTCAGTCTGAGAAGATTCTTGTTGTAAACCCTGATGCAGACACACTGAAAAAAGAGCAAACTGCAGATGAGAAAGACCAAGATATTTGCGAAATGCCATTTGCTAATACATCTGTTTTGCCCTTTGAAGAAGATATTGCTGTCCTGGGTATTTCATCACCTGGAGAGCATCTTGATTCACAAGAAGAGGTCCAAACGTCATTGTCATTAGATGAGGATGGCAAACACATACCCCTGAAAGAGCAAATGCAAAATAAATACAGGGAGCTTGAGGAGATGTCTCATGTTCATAAGGAAACTATCAGAGCTATGGAGGAGCAAACAGGAATTAAAATAGAACAACTCAAATTACAGCATGCTCAAGAGCTCCAGAGAATGGAGGAGCAAATGCTCAGTATCAGAAATGAGTTGGAGGCCAAACTTAAAGAAGAAAAGCAACACACAGAGATCTTGTCCTCGCAACTGGAGGCAACCATGCAGCAACTGCAGGACTTGGACCTTGCATCCTCCTCCTTGCTGGCTACTGAACCCTCCCAGGTAACCTATATATTTCACAACGTAGGCTATTTTGTTCCACCCTATGTATTCCATTTTTAATTCAGAGCTAATTAACAAAATCAGTTAAACGGCTTACTGTATTTTTTTCTTGAATGCACATTTTATTCAATGGCACCGATATGAAATAAATGAGAAAATGACAGATTGCACCTTTTAAATTGCTGCATTTTGAAAATGTACAGTACCTTGATAAAAATATAGGTTTAAATTACTGCTTTTTTCAAAATCTATTTTATTCAATTTCTCTTCATTTGTATTAATATTTTTCCCATCTTGAACAGGAAATGGAAAAAGTGACACATGAAGCACAAGAGAACACACTGGATCAAGCTGAAAAGTCAGACTCCACTGCACATATTAGCACAAAAATTGAAACATCACTTATGGAACTTGAAACACTTAAGGAAACTCTAACAAAGCGAGAATCAGAGCTTCTTCATTTGCAGTCCCAGTTTGAAGTCTTGGAATTGGAAATGGCAGTTCGAAAAGATTTGTGCTTGGACTTGGAGGGCAAAATTCGGGAAATGGAATTAGAAAAGACAAATGGCACAGACAAGTTGACATCTATCACTCAAGAAAACACGAAACTGAACAACCACATTGGAGAGTTGACAGAAGAGATTGATTCAGTGAGACTACAGTTGCAGACCTCCAAATGCCAGTACTCAGATGTTATGGAGATGATGGAAAGCTTAGAGATGGCAAAAGGCGAGTGGAATGAGAAGTTTTTCCAGATTGAATGTGAACTAAAAAGAGTGCGTTCAGAGAAGGCTAATTTAGAGAAGCACATCCTGTCCATGGAGGCTGACATAGAAGAGATACAAGAACAGAAGCAGAAGCAAGCAGCAGAGCTTGAAGCAGCTAAGAGGACAAATTGCAGCCTTGAACAACAACTTAATATAACTATGGCAGAAGGTGGGCGACTTAAAGAAGAGCTTATTGTGTGTGCTGATGAAAGGGAAAGTGAAAATCTCTCCTTAATGAAGTGGAAAGAAAAGGCTGAGATTCTGGAGAAGAAAGAATCCGATACACGAGAACTTATAAAAGAGCTAGAGGAGGACATTAGGGTTGGGAGGGAACAATATGAGGTGAAGGCTAACCAAATTGATGCTCTGCTGAAAGAAAAAGAGCAACTCATTCAACAGTCTCAAAACCTCGAGAATACAGTGGCTCTTCTGAATGAAGACAATAAAAATCTGTTACGTGAATTGAACGGTTTAAAGAACAATGACAATTTGGCTTCAAGGGAGTCTGAAAACATGTCTTCCAAAATCCATTCACTTGAGCATGAGAATATCAGGCTTTCCCAGTCACTTGAATCATCTCTTTTGGAGAAAGGTGAAATTGCCTCTAGGTTGATTTCTACTCAGGAAGAGGTAGCTCAGATGAGACAGGGCATTGAAAAACTGAAGGTACGAATTGAATCTGATGAACGGAAAAAGAACCACATGAGTCAGCTGCTCAAAGCTGCCCAGAGGAAGGCAGATGTTCTTCAGGACAACATTGAAAAGCTCGAGAGAGATAAAGAACTATCTGAACAGAATCTAGAAGATGCCATTCTTCAAGCAGAGACTGCTAAAGCTGAGCTTGAGGAAGTACAGGCTGAGACGCAAGATCTTAACAAGAAAATTGAAGAGATGGTGAGTGAGCTGAAAGATCTCAAGGAGGAGAAGTATAAACTTGAGCAAGAACTTGAACAAAAGAACAACCTAATTGATGAATTGCAGTTGTCCAATCACACAGCTACTGAAAAGCTTAAATCTGTGGAAGAGGCAGCAGTGAACCAGCAACAAGTAATTGAGGACTTCCGATTAAAAGTTGATACCATGGAGGAGAAACTTCAACTCTGTCGAACAGAAGTGGAATCGAAAGAACTGAAAGCTCAGGATTTGAACACTCAGTTGCTGTCTTTGCAATCGGACAACAAGGAGCTTTCCCAGAGAGTCCTTGAATATGAAAGGTGTCAAGCGGAGCTTCATTCATCCAATCAGTCCCAAATAGTTGAGCTGCAGGCACTATTTTTAATTCGAGAAGAACGAGATGAATTGAAAAAGGACAAGGCTGAGTTGCATTCAACTATTGTACAGTTGGAGGAGATGACACAGATGCAGTCTAACAAGATAGAGGTATTGCAAGCAAGTGTAACTCCTTTGGAGAGTAATATCCAGCAGCTGGAGAGCCAACTTGATGCTATGAAGCTTGTGAACTCAGAACTAACAGAAAAGGTATTTTTTTGTCATCTTTAACTGTTCTTATTTTGTTCTTGTTTCTATTTCAAATATTTATTTATTCATATTCTTTTTTTAGTTAAATGCACTACAAGAACGCTGTTTGCACCTCCAAACACAACATCAGCAACAACTGTGTGAGGCGAGGGAAAGACAGAATGCTTTGGAGATTAATCAAAATCTATTGACTTGTCAACTACAGGAGTCTCAAAAACAAATCGAAACATATAAGGTATAAATTCTCCTTTACCGTGTTTTACTGGCTTCATGGATGTTTAGTCTCTGCTTACACTCCATTTTATTCCCCATTCCAGCTTAGCTTAGAAGCGCTGACAACAGAAAAAGATGGCCTACAGAGAAATGTATCTGATATTCAGGAAAGTCATGATGTTCAGATAAAGGAAAACAACAGGCGGCATGAGGAGAACCTGAAACATATACAGCAGCAGGTGGGCAGATGTAACACTGCAACAATAGCAACAACAATGTGCTTTTTTTTTTTGCATTCTGGGAAAAGGTGTTATGGTATTAATTCATGATAGGAATTCTAACTTTATTTTTTAAAAAGAAAATGTTTTAAACTTTAATACTATTTCACAACACTATTTTACTATATTTCTGATCAAGCTCTGTTTTTCTATACAGCATGAGATGGAACTTAATAAACTGAAGGAAGAAATGATGACGGTTGAAGCAAAGGCTGCACGGTATCTATCAGACCTCAATAGCTTCAAGTCTCAAAATGCAGAGGTCAACTCTACCTTCAAGGAATTACAAAACAAATTAGAACTTTGTGAAAAAGAAAAGGTATTGTTTTTATTTTTTCCCCATTCCTGTAATATATTAAAAAAAATTATATATATATAAAAATTCTGTTTTTTCAGATTTTTTTGTTTTAGTCAAAAATTTAGCAGTCATGTTGATCTTGGTCCCTGTAGGCAGAGTTAGACTCAAAGGTTTTGCGCTTATCCAAAGAGAAGGACAGTGCTATGAGTAAGATCAATTTGTGGATCAAGTCGTGCAAACAGCTGGAGAGTGAGAAGCAGGCACTTCAGGAAGAACTTCAGCAGCAGGGACAACAAATAGCAGCGCTGCAGGCCACACAGAAACAAGGTATGAATAAAACTCACAAGAAGATAAGTACTTGGTCTAATATAGTAAACCTAACTTGCATTGGACTGTCACCTTACAAGACAATAATTCACCTTGACAAAAAAAACAATAATTAGAAAAAATATATATATCTGAAAATACAGAGCATCTTTCTTGTTAACAGGTGATGCCTGCAG
>JAUMHR010000072.1:12468698-12482670 GCA_032361145.1 Enteromius fasciolatus | reverse complement strand
TAATACATTATTTCTATATTTCAAGCTTTAGTTTGATATTACATGATATGCGTTCTTTATGCAATGAATTAAAACTGTTTTTAAAATGATTTAATTATTTTTTAATTCAAAGTTATTTCAGTTTTAGTATAGTCGTATTTGTGCTTCAATTGGTTTTATTTTAGTCCGTTACCAAGGTGGCATTTTAATGTAAAAAAAATAGCTTTAGTACTATTTTTAATAGTTTTATTTAATGCAACATCAGTTATGATGTATCACTGTTATTGGAAATAAATGCATACGGCAAAAAAAATTTCTTGCAGTGCAAAGCAAGAACGTCCTCCAGTGCACTGAAGTATCAGTGTACAGTAATACATCATGTCATGTCATCTTTTAAAAATTTCAGCAAAATGATACCACATAGAATGCCCATAATACTCCACAGATGTCCTTATCACCTAAAGTGTGAATAATTATATCGGTTACATGAGGGAAATTGTGGTGATTTACCAGTCAGATACTGTAAACACTGCGCAGTACAGAATTCTACACTCATTTATATAGTAGATTGAAAATGAGAACGCAAGTCATTTTTATTTATACATTTTAACAAAATTGCATGTCTCTTCCATAACATCACGTTATTATATTATCTTGAAAGCTGCCATTTATAACTATTGTTTTGAGTTTGAGGTGCTGCCGTTTGGATTAGATCATAGTTCAGTATTTCAAGACTGACAGCTTTAATAGAAAATATAAATTTTACTGTCCACAGAGACATTTTTAGAATCAGAATATGGTGCCATATTAAACCTCCTTCTTTCTGGTCACGACTAGACTGAGTGTATTTTAAAATAAATTGTAAAAATATTAATCAAAAAACAGTTCGCATCTGCTGTACACTGCTCGGGCACAACATAAAATCCACAGACAGGTGCAGTGAATAACATTGATTATATTGTTACAATGGCACCTGTCAAGGGGTGAAATAATATAAAGAGATTTATAAGCAGGAAAATTCTTCACATCTGCCGTTCTGTTTCTAAGTTTGAATTTTGATGTTACATGTACTACTGAACATAAATAAGGTTATAAAGGTGTGTGGAGTAGCAGATGGTGTATCTTTTCTCTACCCAGCAAGCAATAACTAGCTTTGATATATTACTTGCTGATGTTGAACTATTTTGCATGCTAAAAGCACATGAAAAGATTTGAGTTTTTTTAAATTTCCAAAATCATAATCATATTAAAATAGGAGGCTACTGCAGATTTTTAAAAGCGTTCTGCGGCAATCCTGGTAATTGAACAAAATTATGCTTTAGTACTGCTGAGGAAAATTCCATTACATAAATGACTGCTGACTCTGCTAAGAATCAAAGTGATACTGATCAAAGTCAAGGACTGTGAGGACAACATATTGTCATCAGCTTACAATCCGTGAGAGACTGTGTATGTGCTGTCTACTGGAGGAAGAAAAATGCAGCCTATACATTCATGTCAATATGCTGTCAAAACTGTTAACTACGTGAAGACTGTTCAGATCACTGCTGAACTATGAGTATATAAAATAGCTAAATGACAAATTAATACAAATTTGTTAGTCTAATTAAAATGCATAGAACACCTATATATAATGGCATGTAAAAATCTTTATCTCCTTTGTTCTACCAAGAGTAAACACTACAAAAGCAAATTTACGACAGTTCTTCATAAGTAGTTTTACACTACGTGATTTTTTGTTTCCTCATTAGTTCCAGTCCAGTTCCATTACTCCACTCCAAGAGTGCTGATATACAGAATAACAATCATCCTCAACATTAAAACCACTGAAGTCAATAACATTGATTATGACATTACAATGGCACTCGACTAGGGGTGAGATATATCAAGTGAATTGAATTGAAAGTGTTGAAAGTGAAAAGATCTGAGTGACTTTTCTCAAGGACCAAATAGTGATGGCTAGATGTCTTGATCTTCAAAAGCTTTGAGGGTGTTACTAATATGCAGAGGTTAGTACCTACCTACCAAAAGTGATGCAAGGAAGGACAACCAGCTCACTGAAGCATGTTAGGAACAAAGGCTGCCTGGTCCGATAACACAGAATAGCTACTGTATCTCAAATTGTTGAAAAACCTCATACTGGCCATGGTTGAAAGCTTTCAAAATACAAAGTGCATCGAGGGGGACTGTGTATGAGGCTGCATAGCCCTGTCCACCTCTGAAAGCAGCTATAATGGGCCTGTGAGTGTCAGAACTGCACCATGGGGCAGAGGAAGAAAGTTGCCTGATCTGCTGAATCAAATTTTCTTTTAGATCAGGTGAATGGCTTGGTGCACGTACAGTACGCCATTCACACTGGGAAGAGATGGCAGCAGGATTGGGAAGAAGGCAGGATGGCAGAGGCAGTGTTATGCTCTAGACCAAGGGTCACCAAGTTTAGTCCTGGAGGGACAGTGTCCTGCAGAGTTAAACTCCAACCCTAATCAATGTCTTAGTAGGTATACTCGAAACTTCCAGGCAGGTGTGTTGAGGCAAGTGAGAGCTAAACTCTGCAGGACACTGGCCTTGTAGGATCAAGTTTAATGACCCCTGCTCTAAACAATGTCCTGCTGGGGTCCTGGCAGTCATGTGGATCTTACTTTGACACTCTTTCATGTGGTGTTTCCTGATGACAGTGGCTTTTTTCAACAGTGTATCTTGCCATACTGCAAAAATTGTACAGAAACGTCACTGAGATTGAGGTGTTTAGCTCCCCAAATACGAGATATGCTAGGACAAGAAATCCAATCCATGGAGTTTCCACCCCAACCAACATGCAGCACTGCTAATATTTTGATGCCAAATTCTGCAGTACATAGATATTCGGTAGGTGGTTGATCATTGTACAGTCCAACTACACTGGGATTTTCTCTGCTTGTATCTCCCTGCTTTGTATGTGTTTGTTCCAGACAGACTGGTGGTCTGCACATTAATGGTGGAGATTTTTCTGTGACTCTTTCTGCAGGATACATCATTACGCAGTAAGTGGCAAGTCATTAAATTGTTCACTTAACTGATTTGTTCAAAAATGCTGATTTATTTTGTGTTGTCCAATTTTCAAACAGTTTTGGTGGCCAGGGCAAAAATATACAAAGTAACTGGTAACGGTAAAATTCCAACTAGTCCTACTCTTTCTGAAGGGCAGAACCCTTGACATCAGGTCAATTGTGTCTAAAAAAGTAGCCCCTTGGAATGTGTACTTCACATTCACACTCATCTAGAGTCACCTTCACCTGAACTGTTACCATGACAACACAGCATGGCACCCATCACCCCATTACCCTCTTCTTCTCAGGAGTTTCTTATTGTTGCTGTTAATTCAGTTGTTGCAAATAAATCTACATTTTGTAATGCATTTTTTTATGCTTTATATACATGTTTTTCCTCTCAAATGTATGAAACTCTACTGTTAAACACATTTTTTACAAAATAAAATGCATGTGTATAGTGTAAAACAAAAAAATAAGTCATCTATCATTCTATTCTATTCTACAATTATTCTATTATATGTTAATTGTACCTATATTTGCCTTCACAATAAATCACGAGGATCTGCTTCCCTGGAACACAAACCAATGTTATCTAACAAATCCTTAATTGACAGAATTATGAAGCAGGGGCAGACATTTTGCTCCTCTCAGGTGTTGAGTGTGGAAAATGTTTTCAACATTTGCTGCCTGTACTGAGAATTGAACCTGCAACCTTCTTCTGACAAGTCTGATCTCTAACCAGTGGGCCACAACAGCCCCAAATGCCCTAACCATTTAATGAGCATGATGTTGCCTGACACAAACGCATTCCAAATAAAAGCTTTTGTTTACAAATTATTTGTGTGTGTATATATATATATATATATATATATATATATATAAACACATGCATATAAATATGTTAGTTTTATATATTAAATATCATCTAGGTAACACTTTAGAAAAGGTAGCACTTGTAAACTATATACTACGACTTTTCCCTCAATAAATTCTTAATTATTAATAGTTAAAAAGTTGTTGAATTTAGGAATTGGGTAGGATTAGAGATAAGGTCATGTATAAGGCATGAATATGTTCTTAATTAGCACTAATATTCTAGTAGTATGCAAGGTAATAAGCAATATTGTTGTTACAGAAGAACTCCATGTGAGTAGTCCACATCAGATTTGCCAGTTTGCATTCACTTCACAGAAAGAGAGAAGATAACCTCCCCTTTTTCCCTTGCTGCAGCCTTTGTTTTGAGTTCTCATTGATTTTTTATTTCGGCCTCTCTTTATAATACTCCCCTTCACCTCACTCTCAGTCAGCAAGATTTGGGTGAAAAAAACAATTGATGCTAAGCCAATACATCCATCCAAGCTATAAATAGAACACACCTCCTCCTAGTAATGGGTCAGTGAAATATTCAATTAATCTAAACACTTGCAACCTCTAGCTCCCACCTGGGATTCCAGCCAGCCGCCTGGTTAAAGCAACACACACATACACAGACGAAGAAAAAAGTTCAAATCAAATATTAAGTGTGAATGTCATGGAGAATTTCAAGAAACAAAACTGAGAGAAGACATAAGTGAAATCTATAGTGGCTCAAAAACAAGGCAGAAAAGAGGTTTCTCTGGGGGTAGCAGTCCTATCCGTGACTGTACTGGAATACACATGCAGTCAAACAGCATGTGCTGACTCCTCATCCCATCCAATCCCAGAGGAGACATCGTGTCCATTCTCATCCTTACCTTCCACTTTGGTATTCCCCAGTGGAGCTGTAGATAAGCAGAAAGTGACATGCAACTCTCCTCAGGCTCAGGCAGAAATAAGGAGACAGCTAATCAACATTCGTGTGAACTGAGATATTTCTTCCAATCTGTTCCTGCAAACAAACAAGAAGAAAACCTTTTATAAGTTAGGACCCTTTTTTCTGTAACCGTATTTTCCACTTCACATTCAAGGCTATGAGTGGTCTTTACTGGAGGTTTGTTTTGTCCGACAGCCCTGAATTTCCTAGAGGGCTGTAATGGGATTTATAGCCATTTTAATTTGTTTTGGCAAAGTAAAGGAGGCTCTTAACCTCTACGAAGCCTTCTAAATGGTTCTGTATGTAAGCACACTTTTATTCCGCAACCAGTGCTTTGCTAAAGCAGTAAAAGGCAACTGTTAAGATCATAATTGTCATGTGAAAAATTAAATCCTTCTTGATGTTGTTAAAAAAAAGGATGCACTCATTAGACATTTTCTTTTGGAAAAAAATACAGTTTGTGTTCTTGGTTTTGGTCTCTTGAACTCTTAGAGAGAACTTTGAGGCTTCAAAGAAAATTTTTCACATGATAAAATATAAAGTCCGCGCCTTAATCAACTACACCATCTGTTCAAGTGTCTTTTATGTAGAGATGTCTTACCTTTTGTTTGTTGTTTCCAAGTTAAACTATAAAAATTATGATCATAAAAAGTGAAATAAGCAAAGGCCATTTCAATACTTATTGGGTGAAAATGAATTTTTGAAAAAAGGTCAATGTACTTCTTTACCACAAAAAAAAAAAAACATATGGTACATATGAAATATGAGTCTCGTGGCGTGAAAAGGAAATAATAAATGTAAATATTAATTTTAAAGCAAAAATAATGTGCACCATTTCCAATCAAGCTGTCCTTCTGTTTATTTTGAAAATATTATGTAAATTTGTGCATGTAGTCTATTAATAGGCCTATTTAGGATACATAAAATGTCCTTAGCAAGACAAACAAGTCAGACTTTTCTTTTTTTTTTACACAATGTAAATATGTTGCACTGAGAACGTTATTAAACACAACATCATAAGACTGTGGTGGGAATTTTCATTTCAAAGAAAAACATTATTGCACATTATTAATAGACAAATTAAAGACTACTACTGAGAGCATGAAAAGTGCTTTAATAAAGCTTATTTTCTTATTTTCGTCTTGG
Source organism: Enteromius fasciolatus (assembly GCA_032361145.1). Classification (NCBI taxonomy): domain Eukaryota; kingdom Metazoa; phylum Chordata; class Actinopteri; order Cypriniformes; family Cyprinidae; genus Enteromius; species Enteromius fasciolatus. Next base: position 12,476,724 of record JAUMHR010000072.1, on the reverse strand, counting down.
GGGCCTAAAGTGCAAAGCAACAGCCATACACTGATTATAAATTAATAAAGATAAACAACATTTATCTTTGAAAATGACTAAAATATTTCACCTTTGACGCCATTGCTGTTTCAAGGTAATGTGTTTTGACACAGAGATGTTTGTTCATGAGAACGTTCCCATTGACCACACTGTATGGTGACCCTTCATGCAATGTCAGTGTTTTTCTATGGCATAGCATAAGCTCATTCACGTGCATGGCAAACCAAATATTTTTTTACACTGGGTCAAGGGGTTGCTTTTCAAAATGTTATGTAACATGGATTAGAACGTTATCTTGCTAAGATCAGAAAACTGGCCTCTATTTATATACCGTGAGCCCCTAAAAAAGAATAGGCACTGTTTAACTTTCCAGTGCCAGTGGATGTTCTCCCTGTCAGTCTGAGAGATGCACACTGAGTCAGCAGTTTGACATTTGACCCGAGTGTTTTTTCAAGTAGTCAAGTGAAGTGAAGATAGAAAGCCAATAAACGGACAGATGCTGGTAAAAGAGCTTAAACCCAAATGTGCTGTGTGTAAACATTACATTTTTTTCATTCTGCAAGTAAAGGAAGTAAGGCATAAACCTACTGATAGAACCACAGCCCATGATGATCTAACAGGTTTAAACTGACACAAATCTTCATTTTGATTGGACTCTTCCTTTACGCCATATATTAAAGCTGAAACATTAAGATTAGATACATTCTTTCATGAAATAGGCCCACTGAATTCAATTTAAGAATATTTAAACATTCATAGCAGAAATGTAAAACTGACGTGAATAATATTACAAATGAATCATATAAACAAATATACGTTTTTAAAACGTATTTTAATTTCCCGCTTATAGACTTTCACCACTGTGACCAATAAAGACCACCTGGCTGCTGAATAAACATAAAATTGTGGGGGTTTTTTGGTTTTGTTTTACATTTAATGTATCTGGTTTTGCCCATTTGATCCTCCTTGTGTTGTTGTAACATTAATTTTGCCAGAGATATTCAACAAATAATGAAAATTCTGCAGAATGACCCAGGGTCTCTTACACTGAAACTCTCTGATGTCATAAAGAAAGAAAAGATCTGTGAGAAATAATATTACAGGAACCTCATTTGCAGTGCATTAAAAGGAAGGATGTGCTATAAATAGAAAATGTGTCCCTGTGTCCCTGCACCTTCTGACCTGAAATATAGCTTAGTGGAAATGTTAAAGTTCTGGAGCAGGGCATGGTTCATTTCCATTATGTTTTATTTATTTAGATTTTTTCCAAAGAGCTATACCACAAACGCAGTCCCTTTTTCCCACTTTTCAACATCATATATTTCACAATCATGCTATTTTGTTCGAAATGTCAATATAGTTGTTACCTACCGGCCATAAATAAGATGTAACTACATAACTGCTATATCATTTCTAGATAATGAAAATACATTACACAGTAGAAAAACATTGCATGCTAATCGTCACTAACTGCTGTCCTGTGACTAGCCTACAGTCTCAGTACAATAACAAGGGTAAGATTTTTTTTTTCCCAGTCACTGGCTGTAAAAAGTCCATAGGTCAAACTATTGTTAAAAAAGTATCTCTAATTAGAGCATGGTATAGTAAACACATCGCTTCTCTGCAGGACTCAGCATTTCCTTTACTTTAATGAGAGCGGAGTATGTGCTGCTCAATAAACTAAGCTGACAGGAGTCAAATGTCACTGTTTATACACTTCTTACACACTATTACTAAATTATGGAAGATGGTGACAAGCACTAGACCTAAGACTTATTACATGAGATAGCAGATGTTAATCCTACTTCTAATCTCGAATCTTTTTCATTGCTATTGTATTTGGCAAGTAGATGAATGTGAACATGTAGAAAATGAACAGTCAATATGAAATAAAATAAAATAAAATAAAAATACATTAAAGTAAATTACATTACATTACATTAAAGACTACTTGCCCCAGACAGGGTGTCAATTTATCCCAGTATTGGCCTCTAATATATTACAATTACTGTGCATATATGCTGCAATCACTTGAAATAAGATCCATGCCAATATTATGGCTTACTTATTTGGCAAGTAGATAAATGTGAACATATATGTAGAAAATGTACAGTCAATATGAAAAATAAAATAAAATGTATTAAATTAAAGAATACTTGCCCCAGACAGGGTGTCAATTTATCCCAGTATTGGCATCTAATATATTACAATTTACTGTGCATATAAGCTGCAATCGCTTGAAATAAGATCCATGCCAATATTATGGCTTATGTTTGCTATGGTGATTCCAAAATCTAACTTACACAGAATAATAGCGATGCATGAAGGAAGCCTATGAACACAGTGAGCATGGAATGTGAGTGCATGTGTGCCTTTGATGCACTTCTGCCATTGCCCAAAGGACATATAATTTTTAGCCACCTCAATGAGAGAAAGTACGATTGCCAAGGTGAAATGACAATGGGAAAAAGGAAAGGGAAACAGAAGCTAGCGTAGAAATGGTGGTAACTTTTTTTAAGCTTTCAACACATTTGTTTCTTATCTCTACAGTTTGTGTAGTTAACACAAGGGCAGTAGTTAGGCTTTGCAAAGTTTTATAGCCAATAAATTCTCAGTATGCCGTTACTGTCATTAGGAATCGTTAATCCCTTTCTATTCGTGTGTTTAAACAAATATATGAGGTAGAATGTTTATTCCCTAGAGCATCATTGTGTCTTTTCATTTTCATCTCAATGGGAGATATATAAGGAATGCAGGGATTTAATACATTCACAGCTGGAACACTGCATACACCAAAGCTATTATGGAAATTTTGCTGTAGTGATGAATGGTGTGAATTAGAATGACACATTAGAAGAATATGTATTAGTTAAAGCAAGTTGTATAAACATTTGAAATGTGCACGAAGCAGCCTTGAACCGTTTTAGAATTTCTACTGTTTTGTGACTGGAGACAAGCTGTACCCTGAAAGCAGGAGAAAATATCTCTGGCTAAAAACACGTCTATAGATAGAATAAAGCTATTCAGTTTGTAGTCCTAAAACCAAAAGAGAATCATAAGGTCTGTGGTTATTATTTGGAGAGCTTTTCCATTCATTTCTACATTAATTATGGAAGCCCTAAGGATGAATTCTGAAGCTTGGGTGTTTCAATAAGAAAAGCTACTAGAAAGATGGGACTTTATGAAAATTATTAGTCATTTTTGCTCCATTCATGATATGCCCATAATGTTTTGCACAGGACCACTTTTTAGTTGTTAACATATTTCCTATTGAAACCAAGATGAGGCCATGTTGTGTGAGCAGTGCAGTATTTTCTTTTTTCATTGAATCAAAAAATATAGTATTCACTGCAAATACCATGGTTAAATTATGATTAGTGTTGGAAAACTAGTCTTTTTAAAAACATTGACGTCAACATGAGATATTAGCATATTGTTGCAATCTTCTCTCGTTGGTCTGAAGGAAAATGCAAATTCATTCTTTGCCACTAGGTGCCGCTTTTGAAGAGTTAAATGCTCACAAATATTGTTTTCAACACAATCAACAAATCACTGGAGGGGTTGGGAAAAATTAATCCTTAAAAGAATCATTTAGGAGTCGTTAACAAATATGGTGAAAAATAAATGCGTACTATAAGAAAATAAAAGTGTTTTTTGACCTTGAATGCAAGTTCACATGTTTGGGACTCCCAAAACCAAAATATGAACCTTTCATAACCCATAATAGGGGCACTATAAAACCATGGTTAATTGTCATAGTGTAGTCCGATTCTCAAAAAACTTTCCATTCAGACCAATTTCTGAAACTGGCTAATTATCCACACTTAACAAGTTTAATTTCGTCATTTCCGCCTCAAAACGAGACAACTGTTGCTGTGTTTTTCAAACCTCAAAAGTTCTGGAGTGGTTCAGAAGAACTGGAAACGGATTTCCTCGTGAATCCGACCGACACGAGCGTGACGCGCATGAAATCGTGAAACCTGCCCACAGCTCGTGAACACAACACACGGAGAGCGCGAGCGCTTGTGAGCGTGGAGACGGACAGTGAGCGCGCTCATGATGAGAACAGCCAGTCCAATTATCCGTGTGCCTCCCGTGGACACTCCCTTCTCACTTCAGTGCTTACTCAACCACGAAATCCAGCGCTGGATTCCAAGATACCGCTCGCGTGGAGATTTAAAACCGGACAGAGGCATGATAGCCCACAAGAGAAGACGGAGGGATGCGAATGCGTTTGGTGCCATGATTAACATTCAGTTTTTGCTTGTGTGCTCCTGAGAAAAACGAAAAGACAAGAAGTCAAGCGGTCTAACACTCAAGACAGCTGATGAGGAGCAGCGGGAAAAAGACACCTGACAAAGTAGTAAGTGCGCAATGTTTGTTTGCATAATTGAATTGTTTATCATGTGTTGCATAGTAAATTTGGCATGCTACTTAACCCATTCATGCCTCAGTTATGTTTTCGGGGCATCATGCTTTAATTCTCGACATGTAATTATAGTAGATACCCAATCAAAAGAATTAGTTGAATGAACAGTGGTCAGATCTTGATAACTAGGCCTATAGATTTGTTCAAGACAAAGTTGCAAAATCATAGTAGATGTCATTATAAAAGGTGTTTTCTAAAAAATAAATGATAAATTGATATATATTAATGAAATAATAACTGGGACGCAGTATATTTGAAAGTAAAAAAAAGTGTTGCAATAGGCCTAGCCTTGCTGCAATGGTGATGCTATAAGATTGCATTTAGCAGGGTCTGAACCTGTAACCTTTCAGTGACCGGCTTAGATTATGTATCACAGCGCTACAACACCCACTCCACATTGACATGTTTCCAGATTTGTAGGAGGAATATTACTGGAATCACATCTATCAGTTTTGCAGTACAGCACAGTCTCTTCTGCTTACACTTGGTCCCATCAAAAATGATAAATGTACTCTTTAATGCAATATAAAGGCTTGTCTTATATATATCGTCTTTCAGATTCAATTTAAAACAGTCAAAATTTTAAGCGTGTTGTTTTAAGACCGTATCTTTAAAAACACCTAAAAGAGAAGTGATTTGAATGGAACTGCATGGGTTAAAGTTTTTGATATCCTCTGGAAAAGAATGAAAAAGTGGACATGCTCTGCTAGAGACCCCTGGGGGTTCAACAACTAACAGATCATTAATCAGCATTGTGGTCTGAGTTATGCACAGAGGGAAAATCTGTAGCACTAAAATAGTGCTAAAACTTGAGTTGCCTTGCATAACATACTTCCACACGCTGCATACTGGATACTAGCGAGGAGAACATTACGTCCACTATCACAGGTTTGCTAGAGAGGCTTTTCACACTTGGCTGAAACGCTGCAGAAGTCAAAGAGAGAAACAAAAATCCTCAAAGATGAAAGGCCGGTTTGACTTAAATAAATGAAAACCAAGTGTATATGCTTGCCATGCCAAATGTTTGAACATGTATCATAAACACAGTGTTCCCAAATTCAAAATACTAAATGGGATCAGAATAATAAATAAATCTGAGAACGTAATCTAAATCATATTCGTCACTGTTTTAAAACCCTGCAGCTGTCTGTGCTTTTCATAGCTGCTATTATTTATTAATGGCTCCATGTAAAAAACATGAATGTGTTTTCATTCATGTTCAAATAAATAATATTATAAATATCTATAAACAAAGCAGTACCATTTAAATTGAAATACAGTTAGCTATAGTATTACTACAGATTCATCAGCAGTCATTTCTTTAAATTACAGCTGTCTTTTATAACCCGTCTATCTCTCTCTCTTTTCTCGCTCTGCCTTGCCCTCTCTCTCTCTCTCTCTCTCTCTCTCTCTCTCTCTCTCTCTTTGTTTGCCCCAGTGGCTGCACCTGATCTTTTAGATCCTAAATCAGCCACACACAACACCAAACCACGGCTGTCGTTCTCCTCCAAGCCCATTGTTTATAACTCGGGGGATGATTGTGATACCATAACCACCGTAATGAAGTGGAAAACAGTAGTGGCGATCTTCCTGCTGGTTGTTCTATACCTGATCATCGGAGCCACGGTGTTCAAAGCCCTGGAACAGCCCCAGGAGAGCACGCAGAAGTACCTTATCGTGCAAGAGAAAATTAACTTCCTTTCCAGGCATACCTGTGTCAACGTCTCTGAACTGGAGGATCTGGTCAAGGTACAAACTCCAATTATTTACCCATGTGCTTGCAATTATAATACAAAGTATCTGTGTACTGTCGGTAAAAATAGCCTTCTGGATATCGATACAAATAGCATATAGTGGTTTTGTCTGCAGGACGTTGGGTGAATAGACTAATCTTTGCCAGAATCAATAATGACAGCTCGGAAGTTGGCAGAAATGATCTGTAATCTTATTAATTGGAGCCAGAAAACACTAATTGGACATAAATTGTTCTGTGCATGTTGTTCTGTTTCTGATGAAGAAAAAAAAAAAAAAGACTGCATTATTCTTCTTCTTAATACTAAGATTGTTATTCCGAAATCATAAATGTTTCAGACTAATTTGATCTCTAATAATGTAATATTCATAGGTTTATTTCTATAAACACTTTATCTGCTCTCCAAATTGGGGTTGCTGGCAGTCAGGGTTGTTATAATTTGCTTTTAAATCAGTTTTGAGTTTGTTTGACATTCGTTCACCTGTGGGGAAATTAAATATGCTCTTGACATTACATCACTAATTAGCTCCATCTTCTGAAGTCTGTGGTATTTACCTTTGTGCAAGAAGTAGATATGAGTATAAAGTGACATTTTGTAAGTGCAGAGTTTATTGTCTCCTGCAAACTGTACTAAATTATTCTAGCAGCAATTTAAAGGTCTTGGAGGATTGTGTGAGCTTGGTTTCCAAGAACACCAGAATGTGAATCAAATGTCTTAAATGTGCATACAACTATTAGCATTTGGGATGGAGGTGCTGCTTTATTCATAATGTCTTTTTGTGACATGTACTGTAAATAAATTATTTTAAAACCAGTCTTAAATCGCTGAGTGTATTTGTCAAAAATGCATTGTAGTGGTCAAAATGATCAATTTAGCTTTTATGCCAAAAATCACTAAGATATTAAGTAAAGTAAGATCATGTACCATGAAGATATTTTGTACGTTTCCTACTGTAATTATATTTAAACATGGTTTTTGATTACTAATATGCATTGCTAACTTCATTAGGCTATTTATTTATTTATTTTTTTTTATTTAATTTAATCTTTTTTTTTTTTTTTTTTTTTTTAATGCACCCTCAGATTCCAGATTTTTAATTGTTGTATCTGACAAATATATTGTCTTATCATAAAACCATAAATCAATAGAAAGCTTATTTATTTAATTTACAAAAACTGAAACTTATGACTGGTTTTGTGATCCAGGGTCACATATAATATTCTTTATTCGATTTAGTACAGTTGTAGTGTGTTATGACGTATAATTCTACATATTCCAACCCCTCACCCTGACTCTTATATTAAATTGCATCCCAACACACTGCTGCACCTACTTCCCAACCTTGATTATTTGGTGTTATGACTTTCTCGTTCACACACCTCTGAACAAATGTTCATTCCTGCCAAGTTGCTTTGCTGCCAGCAGCCTAAGTCCAGTGGTGATTGTACCGACACTTGGAAGGTGTTCACAAACAGGAAAACCTCCCCATGGAATGAATGGCCTCTCTTTGCCTCTCATTTTTGGCTGAGCTCTTGTGCAGCCAGCTGGGAGCAGGAAGTGTTAGGGAGCAGATGGGATACTCTCAGGGCTCTGAGAGCATATCTGTAATACAGTATGTAGGCCAGGAGAACCTGCACACATGTGCAGATGTTTCTGACGGTGTTTACATTTCTCATTCAATGCTTAGTGTGCCCAGTTTTTTTTTTTTCTTCTTCTTCTTCTTTTTTGGCTACAGATTTCAAGGCTAGTGAGAATATGGACAGTCAGAATGGCCAACACCTGATATACCCACTACAGAATTAAAATAGATATAGAAACTTAA
>JAUMHR010000072.1:12446826-12457595 GCA_032361145.1 Enteromius fasciolatus | reverse complement strand
CGGTGCGATTAAAATGCGTTAAAAAATTTAACGCGTTATTTTTTGTGTAATTAATTAATCTAAATTAACGCGTTAAATTCCCGGCCCTAAAAAAAAACTGTAGCTTTTAACGTTTTAATAATCAAAGAATCCTGAAGATAAATAAGTTTCCAAAAAATATTAAAAAGCACAACTGTTTTCAACATTAATCTTTAATAAATGTGAACATAAGAGATAATCAATCAATCAGTAAATTAAAATAAATTCTTGCTCACTCTAAAATGTTGATAGTGTCATTTATAGTAATTCACTTTATTTTGAAACCACACTTACTGCAGTTGTCCTTAACTTCTTTCATTTAATTGCCATTTTAGGGTTTAAATAGGCTAATGATTTGCATTTTGTCTGCAAACTAAATTCAAATTTAAATATTAAATGTGTAAATTGAGGGCATTCTCAATTCAAACATAAATACTGACACACAAACGTTTTCTGTGCATGTGAATGTTTGCCAAAGAAGTTGCCCCAGTAAAATACTGTGCTATTAATTTAATATGTACTGAGCTGTATTTCTCAACAATATAAAAGCATTTGACTTGTATTAGTTATTTCGTATTCCTATGAAACTCATGTGGTAAACCCATTGTATGTGATTTATGAAGCCTGTATAAACTATTCCAGGTCATGTCAGAGAGTTCATTATGTGTTATTGCTATGTAGTTCATAGTGTAAAGTGCCAGGAGCCAATCACTGCTCCGCACTGTATGAAGTGAATGGGCTTCGGCCTGGAGAATTATGTGCTTGGATTAGCTAGAAGAGAAGCTTTGCTTTCTAAAACACATAATGAGACATCTTCTCTGAACCTCTTGTGCTTTTCTGATGAGATTATAAAAGTGCAATTCTGTTCCAGTATAACAAAAGACATAATTAGCGTTATGTTTAGGAGTTGGGATTTTTATCTCTTATGTAAGGAAACATGCAAGGAAACTCTTTCACAAAAATGAGATTGTAGGCAGCAGTATTATGCAGAATACTGTAAATCTGAACCTTAAAATGTCTCACAACGAAGTCCATTATCACATCTCACCAGAGAAGCAAGTGGATTGCAGGATTTATGTGAATGAAAGGTTTGAATGACCCAGTTCTGTTACCTAATTCTCATTCATAATACATCACCTTTCAGGGTCTCTTAAATGCTGCAAAGTTGCTGTGTAGTACATACTCTTACATCAGGAAAGAAACTTCTCAAGAGTCCTGTAGAGAGCCAACTTACCATCTAATGGCCTCATTACAGAAGCAATCAAAGGTTTCTTGTTTACATTTGTCAGATTATCTCAATAGTTTTATTTAATTTTTTTCCTATACTACTGTGTTGAGAGGCATTGTTTCATAGTCCATCAAATTGTCTTGATATCACGGCTCAGTGAACAGTTTCTTCCCGAGTAAATTATAGTAGTTGCTATACCTGTTTATTTTAAGAGGCATCCTGGTAGTAGTGCAAAATTGTAACAACACAGCTGAGAACACTTAAGAGAGAATTTCTGTAGTGGTTTGGTATGTAGTTATGAACATTACCGATCCTAAAATTGTGTTGCGTTTGAATGTTTTTCAAAAGAACACTTTTATTCATCTAGGTTGCTTTAAATTGATCCAAAATACTCTAAAAGACTGTAATGTTACAAACATCTATTTCTAGGATTAAAAGTGCTGTATTTATTTGAACTCTAGATTCAGCAAAACAAATAATAATAAAAATGCAGCTTGGCTTATGCATTCGAGCAGTTAGTTTATGAACATATTCAGCTGGTTTCATATCAGCGATTCCTATAGTTCAGCATGTCAGTTCAGCATAATATTTGTCTTAAAAGTGTACAGCGACCTGCTTATCCAAATACTTCAGTCTCTGAAAAACACACAGTACTGCTGCTTCCACACTTGAAAAAGCAGAACAATCTTTTTTATAATAATAATAATAATAATAAAGGGGTCTCAAGTAATAAATCAGCAGACTAGAATGAAGGAATATATGATCCTTCTACACTGCCTTGACTCGAATTGATGAATTTTATGCATCTATCTGTCTGTCTATTTATCGGTCTATCTATCTTCTCTATCTAATCTATCTATCTAATCGGCTTACTATACACTACAGTTAATACAAAAATTGGAAAGAATAAACAAACATTAAAGGGTTAGTTCACCCAAAAACTCTGTCATTTAATTTCTCGCCCTCATGTCGTTCCAAACCCATAAGACCTTCGTTCATCTTCAGAACACCATTTAAGATTTTTTGATGATATCAGACAGCTATCCAACCTCCATAGACGGCAACACAACTGAAATGATCCCAGATCCAGAAACATGGTTAAAACACTGGAAAAAAAAGAGACATCAGTGGATCAACTTCCGTTTTGCAATGATAAGAGAATACATTTTTGCGCAAAGAAAACAAAAATAACATAACCATTCTTCTCTTGAGACTTGCGTCTTTTGCCATTATAGAGAATATTACGGTGTTTGCACCTAGAGGAAAGTGTACTCTTACAGTCACAGATTACGCACATGAGCGTACTTTCACCCAGATGTAAACGAGGCTGATTACATCAAATAGGTTAAAGTTTGCATATACGGTGCTTTGAGATACTCTATAATGGAAGTCATGGAAGAAGAGCAAATTATGTTATTTTAGTTTTATTTGCGCTAACTATTCTCATAGCATTGCAAAAGTGAGGTTGATCTACTGATGTCACATGGACTTTCTTACCGATGTTTTTACTACGTTTCTGGATCTGGGATTATTTCAGTTGTATCGCTGTCTATGGAGGATCAGATGGGTCTCTGATATCATCAATAATATCTTAATTTGTGTTTCAAAAATGATTTTTGGGTGAACTAACACTTAATAAGACTGTTTACACAATATGCCAAACTATTGCATATGTATTTTGTCAATTTTAGTAAAAGCCAGAGACATATAAAAAGGAACTGACTAAGCTGTGCATAAGTCCATTAACAGCTATGTACAGTATGTACTGTATTGGGATGAGTGCTAAAAATCCATAGCATGTCAGCACAGGGTGATGGATGAACTGTTCAGTCTCATTGAATTTCTTTTTAAAACACTCCCAGTAGTATTGAGGCAGAATCAGCCCACATGCTTCTCGTTCCCTCGAGCTGAAACATTTTCACAGAAAACAGGTTTTTGAAGTTCTGATTTGCACCTCTTAAATGCTTCTAAACACATGCGACACTCGACTGTCCCACTGAACATTGCTTGTTTTCCAGGTGGGAGAGTTCCGGGCTCACGCCGCAGAATGGACGGCTAACGTGTCGGCGGAGTTCAAAGAGACTCGACGCCGCCTGAGCGTGGAAATATACGACAAGTTTCAGCGGGCAGCGTACATCAAGCGCAAGCTGTCATCAGAGCTAGGCCAAAATCCAGGTCAGGACATGATGCCATGCAAGAGGACCCTGTCTGTAAACTTCACAGATGAACTTGAGAAAGAAGGTCTCCCAACCTTGACCAAAAATGGCAGCCTGTACCTAAACGGTCTAACACCGGACTGCCCAGATCTTGGCGAGATCTCCATCATTGAACATCTCAAATAAAACCGAAGCTCGTTCTGCACAAGATACATTTGTGTCCACAACTGTGCTTGTTCACAAAGCTCTATCGGAAGCATTCTTATCTTTCTTAGATGTATACTGGAATCAGTGAGCAAGTGACTTTATGCCTTGTGTCCAATGAATCTGTCTATACATTTTGTAGGATAACCAAGTCTGTATTCTTGAGCAAAACCCGACAGCAGCTTTTATTATTCAGTGAATCATATTTGTGCCTTAAAGTCAGCAGGAATAGACTTCCCAGAAGCTGCTACACTGAATGATACTGAGAAATGTATTTTTTTTTTTTTTTTTTAGAGAAAGAACCACCAATCTTGTCCAAACACTGACGAACCTAAATGGTTTTTGGATGCGTGTCCCAAACCCAGCATGTGTGAGTGTCTTTTCAAAAACCATTACAGGGTATGAAGCAAGAACGGCTGAGTGTTTATGATATTGAAACAGCTGTGACTGGTGGTTCACCAATTTACTTCTTGCATTAGCACATGGATTATTTTTTTTTTAATCCACATACACTTTCTGTTTTTTAAAGCAGTCGTGACCTGAAAAGATATGAAACACTGTTGGAGCATTTCAGCTTGTTTCTTTGCATAATTATAGATCAAATTCGTAATTAAATATATGACCAATACGCCATGATTAATCTTTTATTGCCTGCTGAATAAAGAAAGTTGTGTTAATGCAATGTATAAATTATAGTTTTAGCATAAATCTTGTTACATTTTATGGCAGTTCTATTTGCCTTAAAGCTCAACCAAAAATAACTTACTGTCATCATTAACTCGCCATTATGTTGTTCCAAACCAGGATTAATATAAGTAACAAAAAGTGAAACTAAACGCCATTGAAATAAAAAAAAGTTAACTAAAATAAAATTAAATATTTAAAAAATGTATTTTAAAAATTTGACAAGGCAGGATGTCGCTTTAATTTAATTTAACTGCATTTATTAAAATACCTAAAACTGAAATACATTTCTAAAAATATTACACAACACATTCATTCAACACATTCTCAAATTCAATAACTGCTGATTATTAATAAGGTTAAAAAGTTTGTTTGTACGATCATGTAGAATTAGGCTTTAATATGTGCTTTATAAGTACTAATAAACAGATGATATGCTGGTAATACACATGCTAATAAGCGACTAGTAGTGTTCCTTAATCTAAAATGTTACCAAAACTTTTAAAATTGATAAAAACATAATAGAATTGCTAAAACATTAAAATTAAAATATGATAATAATAATAATATGACAAATTCTTTTGATCTGTCTTTTTTTTTTTTTTAGATAGAATAGGTTTATGATTCAGTCTATGGTATTATGGTGAATAAATAATGACAGAATTTGACTTTTAGGTGAACTTTTCCTTTTAAATTCACATACTTTAAAGCCAAATGAAATGTCACTTGATGACTGTGGAAGTTGGTGAACGGAGGAATGGCCAAAGATAAGTATTTTATCACCACTTGAGAAAAAGCTATGAGTTTGCAGACTGTTCAGTAACAATTTATTTTGTCACAAGCAATTTTTTGTCATATATTTTTAATAAAAGCATATATTTGCCATTAAGTGATTCTTTAAGGACTAAATGTACAGGAGAAATGACCATGAATGTTCTGTCAGATGCACGTAGGTTTTGTGTCAATGCTAAGTGGATAATGTACCATAATAATCGAGCCCAGACAAATAGCCTGCATATGACAACCCACAGTAGACTGGGGGGGGGTCATCAGGGGGATGAAACCTTTAAAACATTTTGTATTGCAAAAGCCTTATTTTTGACACTGGCAGGAACTGAAAAGTTGCTTGTAGCATCTCCTTGTATTAATAGTTAAGCAACGGTACAGTATTGAAAAGATTTTCAACACCAGCTTAATATCCAATTCATTACACGTTTTAAATGTGGTTTATTCAGAAAAGGTGTATGCAGTTCTTTGTGATATTTTCTGGTTTATGAACACTGAAATACTGAAAAATCAATTTTCTTGCCTAGATTTGACCACATTTGATTTGTCAGCCGATTGTCAGATGAGCTGTAATAACAGTATGTTCATCTCGTCTTCACCACTCAAGCTAACATTTCTTGAAAACTGATACGAGTCTTGCTTGTTAAGCTTGAATTATATTTGTTATGCTATTACCTTTTTTATTATTATTATTTTTTTCAGCTGTATTTTTATGAGCATTTCCTGAGCATTATTTGTGATGTTTCTACAGTTTTACATCTTTGCCTTTAAAAAAGCAGAATAAACAAACGACATTCTTATTCTTCTGAGGATCAAGGTGTTTTTCCTTATCAGTGTCTGGTAAAGTTGACACTTTTAGAAAATTCTTCAGGCCTTTGTGAGAAACCGTATCGGGTCCTTGTGGGAAAGAACGATGCTACCGTAAACAAGTGGCACAGATCCCGCTCTCGGTCGCTGATACAGTCGGAAGCTGACGGTAAATCTTGCCGTCATCAAGAGCCAATCAGGACTCTGCACTTCAAGCATGAGCAGATGTTATGTAAGCATGTCTGAGCGTCCAAAGAAAACAAGAGCTGCAGTGTGAAAGAACATTTCCACTCATTAAACCCTGCTGCTATGCCACTAGTTTGATCAGAGGACATCCTGAACAAAAACAACACCAGACTTTATATCTGTAAACACAACCTGTGTGAACTTCAACAACTCCACTGATTATCTATCTATCTATCTATCCGTCCATCTATCTAGAAAACAATTAGGCCTATATTTAGCTCATTCAAACACTAATATCTTTTGTCTAACAGGCAGAATTTCTTGAAGATGAAGACTGAATGTAGAGACATATTTGGTGGCAAATATCATGCTGAACTTGTGTTTGTTCTCATTTATAATTTAGATGCGTGCGAAGAAGTAAATGTCATAATATATTATTTAATAAACACTGACGGTTCCCATAAAGAATTTTATTTATGAAATATTTTAACATGAACACTTACAAAAAGCTAGAACTGTTTTAGAAGGCGATTCGCTTGAAATATAATATTTTATAACATATAAAAGAATCGTATATTTCATGTAAACATACTGATGCGTGTTTTAAGAAAACAAGCAATCTGTTGAGTCGTACGTTTGTATTTGGCTCTGAAAGGAAAGGGCTGCGCAGTGCAGATGAATTGCTGGCTTTCTACACAATGCTGTTCTCTCTACCTTACCTTTTGTTAACGGGTCTGTTCTGCTTCTATTGTACTGTTCTATATTTAACTGTTACCATGGTGCATTTGCTGACAAAAAAAGTAGTAGTCTTGGGTCATGAGGGTGTAAAGAAGTTTTATTTGTATTTGGAAGACTTGATTAAACTGCAGGCAGCCTCACAAAACAACAAATCAAGATCCAATTAACACAAAAAATGTAACCCTCCACAGAAATGATATTACATTCCAGTTGAGCATTGATTTCCCTGGCCAAACCTCTGAGCTTACACTTTGCACACTGCAAAAAGCCTCTTGAGTTTGAAGTGAGGATATTTCCATGCAGCAGCGGTGGGATGCCTCCGAGGGGTTCTCTAGTGTCCAGGTCTTTGATGTTACAGCAGAACAACCAATGCACCACTATATCTAACATGCTTTTACATTCATTGCATGTTGATATTCCCCTGATATTTTTTTTACATCTGACTTTTAATTCGATATATGTTAATAATAGCCATTAAAGGGTTAGTTCACCCCAAAATGAAAATTCTCTCATTAATTACTCACCCTCACGTTGTTCCTGTAAGATCTTTATTCATCTTCAGAACACAAATTAAGACATTATTGATGAAATCTGAGAACTATCTGATCCTCCATAGACAGCAATACAACTGGAATACATCAGTAAAACAGGATGTGACATCAGTAGCTCAACTTCAGTTTGCGACACCATGAGAATCTTTTTTTTTTGTGCAAAGAAAACTTAATTTACTCAACCGTTCTTCTCTCACCATTTCCGCCATTTTAGAGAGTATCACAATGCACATGCACGCTTTCCCCAGAACACAAACAATGCTGATTATGTCAAATACATAATGTCAAAGTTGGGTTGCTGGAGGATCAGCTCCGGATCAGCTCTCATCAAAAATATCTCAATTTGTGTTCAGAAGCTGAACGAATGTCTTACATGTTTAAAACGACATGAGGGTGAGAAATTAATGACAGAATTTTCATTTGGGGGTGAACTATCCCTTTAACATCTACCCTTTAAACTTTGATGCAAGATTAATCACCCACAAAAAAAATCCTATATTCAATTTTTTCCCCTCATATCCATGAGCGGTTCTCTTAACGAGAGCCCTGAGAATGCTGAGTTACAGCCGCTCCCACTAGAACCCCGTCCATCGCTCGGTTCTCCAGGGAGCTGAGCGGCCCACTGAGGCAGACAGCCTGTACAGTAGCTTCCCATGATGCAGCAGACCTCCGCCGTCAGCTAATCCAGAGTCTGAGTGACAGCCAAGCGACACACTTCCTCTCACAAACACAGCTCACTTTCCCAAAGGTGATGTCTGATGAGAAAGCAAAACTTTCACACACTGCTACATGCAAACAGAGGAAAGCCACTGTGATAATAGATCAGCTTATACTGAAACCATCAAAAAACAAACTTTTTTTTCCTTTTATATAACAATTCTTTTCTTGTTATTGTTGCTGTCCTTATTGTTAAATGGTCTGACATTATGTAATTGTTTACATAATAACATTTTTGTCTTAGTGCTGTCAAATAATTAATCACGATTAATTGCATCCATGTATATTTAGGATGAATGCATAAACACACACACATATACAAAACATATTTTTTGTATATAAAAATATTCACATATTTATATTATTAATATATATACAAGTTTTTCTTAAATATATAAATGCGTAAATATACACAGTATACACACACATAGTATTTATTTTTGTATTATGTAAACTTTTATTTGGGATGTGATTAATCTGACAGCACTAGTAATTATTATTTAAATAATAAACATTATTTAATACATATTTACTTTTTGCCGATTTCAAAATGTGGTATATTTTAGTTTCCTTATTTTTGTGTTGTACTTGTTTTGTTCATAACTATTAATATTTTGTTAGTATAATTAACTTTTTTTTTTACATATTGAATAGTATTTATTTATTATCTTTTGCTGAATCAAAAACAAAAATCATAAACCGTAATAATCTTAACTGTTTAAGCTAGTTGACAAGGTATGAATCTTTCAGGTGAGGCTGGTTGACTGGGAAAGTCTAAGCTAATCATCTACACATCCATCAGTGTGACTAGAATAACAGCCGCCTTCCTGTCTATAAGAACTTCCTGTTTATTAATCACACTGTTTTGCTTTAATGTCCGATCGCTGCGCTTTCAGTGTCTATTCAGCAGGATGACTATTTTAAACCAAGATCCTGAATGTGACTCAGCTGACCTCATGTAACACTGAAGAAATGTCTGTCCCAGTACAGCAGCGCTTTCTGACCGGGTTCTGTTTGTGCTGCTCAACCCAGAGACAGTGGGATTGGAGAAAGAAAAGAAAAGAGCAGCTCATGCATAGTGTACTGAAGGGCTGTTCACACCGGTCAGAACAGGGAGAATATGCTTATCATCTCTATCATGCTCTACTTATCATTGTCACTAATTTCCTTTTTGCAGATAGAGACAAGACGTGCACTATAGTGGTCCTCTCTGGGTCTACACAGGCTTTTAAAAACATGTCGGCATGTGTTATTGCGGTCATTCATTTAGCATCAGATTGTATAAATAATATTTTCATTTATAGAATGATCCACATGAATTCTGATTAGATGGAAGGTGTGTGTTAGAATTGTGTAATCCACAGGTAGTCATAGTTTAATAATAGTTCATGTTAATGTGCTGCACTCACTGAAGCACACACACACACACACACACACACGCGAGGAGTTTTACTGTACTGGGAGGGTCCTGGGGGGTCTGAAAAACAGTCAGTATTTGATGTCACCACCATTTGCCTCACGCTGTGCAACACATTTCCTTTGCATAGAGTTGATCAGATTGGGTCCGCTCCTCTTCGACGGCTGTGCGAAGTCGCTGGATATTGGCTGGAACTGGCACACGCGGTGGTATACGCGATCCAGAGCATCCCAAACATGCTCAATGGGATGCTGGTCATGCAAGAACTGGGATGTTTTCAGCTTCCAGGAATTGTGTACAGATCCTTGCAACATGGGGCCGTGCATTATCATGCTGCAACATGAGTTGATGGTTGTGGATGAATGGCACAACAATGGGCCTCGGGATCACATCATAGTATCTCTGCATGCAAAATTCAGTCAATAAAATGCACCTGTTTTCGTTGTCCATAACATATGCCTGCCTGCCATAACCGAACCGCCATAGCCCACTCGATCCGCAACATTGATATCAGCAAACTGCTCACCCACATGATGCCATACACGCTGTCTGCCAGAAGTTCTTTGGTTATGCAAACTGAAGCAGCTGTCCAGGTGGCTGGTCTCAGATGATCTTGGAGGTGATACTGGATGTGGGGGTCGTGGGCACGTGGTCTGCGGTTGTGAGGCCGGGCAACGGCTCTGGTGGACATTCCTGCAGTCAGCATTCCGAATGCACGTTCCCTCAAAACTTGCAACATCTGTGGCATTGTGCTGTGTGATAAAACTACACAGTTTATTGTGGCCAGCCTAAGGCACACCTGTGCAGTAACCATGCTGTCTAATCAGCATCTTGATATGCCACACCCAACCTGATCTCACATAATTGCGTGAAATAACCACGAACTCTTAATGCATAATTCCGTGTTAGTATCACGTAATGACAGAAAATTGCGTGATACTACCACGTAAAAGATTAAAAGACACACACAGAGAATAAAAGCGCAGTCACAGGTATTTATTTCAAAAACTGACCATAAGCAGTAAAAAAAACATTACAAACAAGTTGTTGCATTTCAAGTCCTTCTGAAGCCATACGATGTCTTTTATGCGAAGAAGAGAGTAAAATACAAGGTTTTAATCGCTGAAATTATCCCCGCTCCGTTAACGCGTTGACTCAAGACACTCTCGTCCTGTAGAATGACGCAAATCGATCAGCAGGCACACAAGAGCCAATAACATTTCACAACAGCATGACGCGATCGGTCACAAGACACGCGAGAGCTAATAGAATTTTAC
>JAUMHR010000072.1:12435129-12446726 GCA_032361145.1 Enteromius fasciolatus | reverse complement strand
GAGCCCAGCTAACGGAAAGGGCTGAGACCACGCACAGGAAAGCCAGCCGCCACATTCTGAAACGCAGAAATTCAGTTGAATTTAGGTGTAATACTAAATTAATAGGTCCAAAAAGTCTAATTCCAGCGGTCCAAAAATCCAACCTCAAACTACTTTAATATAAAAATGCAGCTAGAACGCGGCATCTTAGTCACGTCAATGCATTAGTTCAACTAATTTTTAAATCAACAGTCTTTAGGGGACTCCTCAAGAACAGATCTCAATCAGATCACGGACTACAGTAGGGTCCCCTTCAGACTGCAGTCATGCAGAAGTGAAAGCTCTAGACATCTTAAACATGGTTAAGCAATGGTTACACAATCAAACAAGCCAAATACGGGTAAGAATTTTTTTTTTTTATTAAAGAGGCTCCTAACTCAGTGGTTAAAAAGACACCAATAGACTTCCTATACAATTATAATGAATCTTCAGTATCACGTATCAGTAATGATATTTATCAATATAATCTTCATAAATGCTGGCTTGCACTTCCCGTAAACAGTATATAAAATGACATAATCCAATCAGAAGGCGTGAATGAGTCAGCAAGTACAAGCTCATTTCTGAGAAGGTCAGCCTGCTCCGATCTTATACCTCGCAGTAATTCCGACGACTTGTTAAGCACAGCTTTAAATGGTACTTACGCGGTCAAAAGTCAATTATTTAGCAAACAGCGCAAAAATAAGACTGTTCGCGGCATTTAAGTACCACGTTACAGTAGTAGTGAGATGTATCTGAAGCAAGGCGTGTTTGAAATCTAATCGTGTTTGTGTATTGTCAGCGAGCAGCGCAATATTAACGGAAGCGTTCACAGGGTCTAAACACAAGCTCTGGTTTCCAGCGCTCCTGCTTTCTTTTTTAACTCCAGGCCTTGTTTACATACTAACCAATGAATCCATATTTTAAAAATCAAACGAAGTCGCTCTAAGCCTTCAACATCACACTTCATAAATCTGGAAGTACCTTTGAAACGAAAGCATGTTATTACCTAATGTAATGTTTCGCGTTACAATTTTCCTATAATAATAGAAAACATGCTACTATATATGGCCATGACCTTTTTTCAATATCTAACTGGAGGTCAAATCAGGAACAAACAAACATGAAATAAAATACGTCACCGTGATTTAAAGGCAGATTTTAGCAGACCTACCTGTCTTTCGTCTGCTGGCAATTGTTTTCTTTGAAAGGTGTGTCTCACTCCCCAAAAGTTAGACTGGGCGAAATCAAACGACAGTTGAGGAGAACCCTTTGGGCTTTATAGAGCAATGTGCGATCACGTGATGAGTCATGTGCGCGAGCGGGCTCATGACTCTCACGTGATCAAAGCTTTATTTGAGGAATCGCAGTACTGTTTGTTAATTTGGTTTCATATGCAAATGTGATTAAAGATAATCATCCGGTAAATTATAATGGCGGAAAACATAAATCATAAACTATGGCATTAAGGTCTACGTCATAATTGTTGGCATTTTATTGTCAGACTTTTGAACTTTTGTCATAATTTAAACATTTATGAATTCCACTTTTACGTCATATTTATTTATAGTGTTATTATATGTAGGTTATTGCAGATCCTAGATTACTACATAAGAAAGTTTGTTTTTATTTATTTTTTAATTGAAGCAATATTTTCATACAGAACTTTGCGGATTGCAGGTCACAAAGAAATCGAAGCGGTAACATACAAGAGTTCACACATAGGCAAATTATAATAATAACAACATTAATTTTAAAATAATAATGAATAATATTAATAAAAACCAAACAAAGCTGAATAGAAAAAAATCACAGTCCGGGTTTTACTAGGTTGTTGGTTTTTTTTTCTTTTGTTTGATCCAAATAGGATAAAAAGGATAAAGGTTTGGGTCAATTTTAATACCTTACACATGCTTCATAGTGTTCGGCTGTAATATTGCTCGCTGCGTGACGTCACATTGAGCGGCAGCCTCCAAAAGTAGAGAGACATCACACACAAAGTGCAGCTCGCGCTCAAGCTGTGTTTGAATAGGAGAACTAATACCACAAACTTAAAAATACGCCTTAGTGCAACGATGCAGAATCGAAAGGGAAGTGCGATCATGTGGAGTCACATCTGCCTCTTTACTTTTTCAGGAGTCATTGTTTTATTGGAGAAAGCGGCACGTAAGTTATTTCCTGATGAATCATTCCTTTCCAAACCGCTATCTGTGCTCACTGAACATATTTTGCAAACTGCATCGGCACGTGGATGTGCTTTCCCCCCGTTTATTCCGCTGCTGAGTTCAGTTTTGTTATCGCAGCTCTGATTTTACAGCATTTGAGCGCCTTTTTCATGAATGGAGAGCAGGGGGCGTGTTCTGTCACACAGATGCTTTACATTAGACACACACCGAGAAGAAAGAGTGAGAACGCTAACACAAATCTTAAAAATATCTGTATTAAATAATAGAATACTTCACATGTCGTTAATTTGTGCATTCAAAGTCTCATTTGTGAATGACTTAGCGTTAAATACCATTAATCTATATTAATTTGATCTATTTTAAGTGTTATATATTATATTTATATTATTAGCCTTTTTTGCTGTGCAATCACACCAATATGTCAATGACAAATAAAGATTGAATGCTTGCAAAACTATTTCATCCAAATATATACCCTTTTAGTTCCATCTGAACAAAATAACACAATATTCTCTACAAGGCAATTATAAAAATCATTGTGCAAACTCTACAGACAAAAGTCAGTCAGTGTTGATTTAGTTCACTAACTTAGTAAAGTCAGTTGATAATAAAATGAATTCATTTCAGCTATAAGCGGCTCTACGGAAGACAATAGTGTTGTTATTCATCTCGAGTCAGTTCAGTGTTACTGTTGTAAATAGACTCTGTTGTGTGACGTGTTTGTTGTTTATGTCTTCAGTTGTACTGTGCTTTACTCATTACCTCTGGACGGGACAGGAGCTGCTGGCCTGGCTGACTCTGGCTCTGTGTGTGCCTCTCACGCTTGTTCAGCTGCTCAGTCTGAAGTGGTACATCACTGATGCAGAACCATCCAAGCCCTCACTTCTCCTTGTGCATTGTCTGCATCTGGGCGTCTATCACAGGTCATTAATCACATATTAATCACGAGTAATTGCATCCAAAATAAAGGTTTACATAACATATTACATCAAATATGTGTGCATACTGTGTATATTTAATATGTAGCCTATATATAAATACAAACACATACATGTATGTATTTAGGAAAAGTATGTTATTTTTATATATTAAATATATTTATATATAATATAAAATATAAGAATATAAATACACTTAAGTTAATTATAAATATATACTGTATGTGTGTGTATTTATATATATTTATATATATACACACAGTTTGCACACATATAAAACCTTTGTTTTGTATGTGATTAATAGTTTGACAGCACTATTTTAAATTTCGTTATAAAGAGTAAATATATTGTATGAATAACTGAATTACTGTACATAATAATGACAGTGATATATATATAACTGAGTGAATTCATGAGAACATGTTCAGGTCTTTTACTATCATTTAAGAGGTTTGAGTGCATAAGAATTTGTTTTGGTAAAAAATGTATTTTATATTGCATAAAATTCTTTGTCACAAAAGTGTCGCACTACTACAGTCAGTGTGTACTTAAATGCAGTGAACAATCTGATATTTTCATTTTCAGTTTTCATTCTATTCATCAAAGAATTGTGAAAAAAGTATCTCAAATACCACAAAAATATTTAGTAGCACAAATGTTTTCAACATCGATAATAGTATGTTTCTTGGTCATTAAATAAGCATATTAGAATGTTTTCTGAAGGATCATGTAATACTGATGACTAGAGTAATGAACTTTGCCAACACAGGAAGAAATTATAAAACACACACACACACATATATATATATATATAAAATGGTTATTTTTGATTGTAATATTATTTCATGATGTAACTGTATTTTTGATTAAAACATAATAAATAGCCCACATGAAGTATGACCTGTGCATGTTCATATCAGGTTTCACTCAGTGATGTGTCTTACAGGCTAATTGTTTCTGAGATGTTTATATTGTTATGTTTGCAGGTTATGGTGCTGCATGAAGTCTCAGGGTGGGCAAGCTAAGTTTGGTGCAGTATTAATGCAGCAGGCTGATTTGTCTGCTCTGTTACTAATCGAGGCCCTGACACTCAGCCTGCCTCAAAGTCTACTGCAGACCTACGGCTTATTCACCCTTCACCCTGGCTTTCTGTCACCAGGTACACAACTCTCAATTGGCACAGAACAGAACTAGTGTCACGTCAACCGTTTTCTCTGGAAGTAATAAATTATTCGGTGACTTTGACTGAATGAGCCACTGAGCAATACAAAAAAAAAAGTTGTGCTTTTTCAAAAGTTATTATAGTGACACAAGACACACGTAATTGTGAATTAATCATTCCTGCTGTGCACAATACTTAAATGAAATTTCACTCACCAATGGCAGTTCAAGATGTAGTTAAGTTTGTTTCTTTATTGGAACTGATTTATAGAAATGACAGCATTATATCACTTGTTCACCAATGGATCCTCTGCAGTCAGAATGAGAGTCCAAACAGCTGATAAAAACATCACCATATTTACCATTTAATCACATAATGTCTTGTGAATTCATGTGTTCTGGCTTCTCTATAATATTGCGTTCTCCATTTAAAATCTGAATCAGGAGAGAAACGTGTGCAGATCAAACAACACTGACAAGCGAAAACAGTTCTAAACAAATGGCGGATGTTCTCACTTAGATTATAGACTGGTATTTTATCCAAAATATGGCACAGCTTTTCAATTCAGAAAATTAATTGATGAACTGGAGTCACGTGGGTTACTTGTAAATTACAGTTTTTATCAGCTCTCATATTCTGACGGCACCCATTCACTGAAGAGGATCCACTGCTGAGCAAGTGATGTTATGCAAAATATTTCCAAATCTATGCCAATGAAGAAGCAAACTCATCTACATCTTGAATGGTCTGAGGGTAAATTTGTATCCCTTTTTATTCATTTATTTTTGGGTAAACTGTTCCTTGAGTTTCATAGTCACATGAATGAAACCATTTATTCCCTGGATCTCTTTACATTTTTTTTTACAGTGGTCTACAGTGTCGGGCTGAGCCTGCTGAATGTGTCCTGGTTTCTGGTCCTGTACAGCCGCTCATGCTTTCTTCTCCGTCCCGGTCACTTGCACATGACTCCCGCAGCAATGCTGTGCCAGCTCATATGGAGAGGGGGCATGCTGGGTGCCAGGGTGGCCAGCCTAATGCTCTTCTGCAGTACGTTTCACTGGTGGTCCTGTGGAGTCGTGGGTGAGTCAAGCTATGACAAGCGTGACAGCCATGAGTGCTTTTAAGCAATTTGTTATTGCTCAACTCTTACCTGGAAAGGGATGACTTGTTAATAAATGGCTTCTTTGTGGTTGTCTGTTTAAATCCCTGCTCAGGTTTCCACTGGCTCATTATGACATTCTGGCAAGTGTCCCAGCAGACAGACATCTGCATTAACCGTGCTTCCTGGCGGCTCTTCAACTTCATTTTAGGGGCAATGCACATTTTCTTCTTTCTTAACGTTAAAGATGGGCCCTCTCGGTACCGCATGACTGGATTCTATTTGGTTGGTTTCTCTGCACTGGAGTGTTATTTTAGTATTATTTATATACTTTCATAGTATTCTTTATCATTTATATTATTTGTTTTAATTATTTAAAAAAAAAATTTAATACATATATCGTAAAGGCTCGTAAAGAACGCACTCTCGCTTCCTTGAACAAGGCAGGCAGGACTCGGAGACAGGAATTATAGTTCAAACTGAAACATTTATTAAGACAACCGCAAAGAGCAATGCAGAGGTCCACAAAACAACATGTAACGTTATCGACTGGCGTTGAGCTTGAGACAGGGAGTGACATAAATACACAGACCAATCAAGATTAAAGACAATACACCTGAGAACAACAGCTGGCAGATAATCAAACTCTAATGACAGGGGCGGGGTTACAAACGATCAGACACGTGAGGGAATGACATGAAAACAAAACATAAGGAGCATGTGGACAGAATGACAACAAAACTCAGACAGGACACATCTACGGTGTTACATATATAGCCTACTATTTTATTATAGTTTCAGATAGTTTAGATATTGCACTGTTAGTAAATCTAAAACTGTTGGGCAAATCTTAAGAATATTGAAACACTGCGCAAAATATTTAGAAAACTAGCAGGAGTGTGTGAAAAGCTGCAAGGCTGTTTTCACTTTTAAAGCTGTCATTTTTGTTAACATACAGTTGTTGTTTTATTTCTGTCTGCTGAATTCAAAGATTACTGATCCAGAGCTTTTATCTGTGTTGTAGCTAATGTTGCTGGAGAACACGTTCCTTCTGCTTCTGGCATCAGACTCACTCAGCGGGGTTTCGTGGAACAGCATGAGTGTTCCTCTGAATGTCTTATGCAGCTTCCTTATCGGTAAAGAATACACTAAAATAAAAATGCCTGATCTTGATGATTATTATAATTATATTTATCTAAATAAATTAATAATTAAGACTGAAAAATCTCAAATTAATGGTTTTAAATGCTACAAGTGCTACTCACCTTCGATTTTATTTTTTTTATATCTTCATAACATTACGGTTGAACCATTATTGTCACTTGTACTATTTTCTCTATGACCTTACGACCTTTCTGGACCTTGTCACAAGGATTAATGACAGAATTGTCATATTTTTGGGTGAACTATCCCTTTAACATTGTCATTAAATCCTTAGTGTTTTTAAACATTGCTGTTAAATGACAGTAATCTGAATGGGAAATAAGCATGCATAATTAAATATCTGATATTTCTGAAAAAAAAAAATCTAATATTTACTATAAATATTGTTGCTATGTATTGTTAGAAGAAAAAAATAATAATTAAAATACCTGATGTTGTGTAAGATAACATTACAAATGTAGTTTTCTCTGTTCTCTATTTTCTAGGTGTGATTTTTGTTGTTCTTTACTACCGATTTCTTCATCCAAAATCTACGGAGATCCTCCAGAGTCTCAGACTCCAAATGAGCCTGACAACTTCTGACAGCACAACCGATGTGGATTGCAAGGACTCAACACTCAAATCCTCCACCAACAAGCACGGCACTTTCTCAGTGACCGGTTTTGCTCCTGGAGGTTCTTCTGTTCAGCCTCTAGAGGGCGACTGGCACCATCATCACATCTTAATACATCTGGCTCTCAAAACTGGAAACGCAGACAAGATCAACTGCGCGTATGGAGACAGAGGGCTTTCAGTCATCCTGGAGAATGATGATGAACCCGACGTAGACTCTGGAGGGGACGGTGGTAACCAGGCAAAAATAGAAGCAGGTGAACATTTGAACAATTGTCCAACTGCAAACCAAGAGGGATTTTCTGTTGCTGAAGTGAGACAACAGTCTCCAGAGAAGGGTGCAGTGTATAACACCTGCCCTGCAGACTGCAGTAGCACTGTTTACTTCAGTGCAGAACCCCACTCCTCTGACAGCGTCAGCGATGCTACGCTAGACAAAGAGAGTATGGCTGTGATCAGTCCCATTATGAATGGAGCTGCACTGCACCTCACTGCCAAACAGCTGTTAAACAGGAACCCATGTTATACCTCAACTCCAATACAAGTCCTTAAAACACTGCAGAGTACAAGTCCTCGATTAGGAGGGGCGAGAAGACAGGTACATTTTTAATACTAGGTTTTATTAGCCTTAAATTGGAGCAGAATATGTTGCATGAATGTGTTGAATGTAGCAAAAAGAAGTGTTTATGCTTTGAACAAGAACAAATACTTATCGGTCGGGTATGAAAACTTGTTTTCCTTTATGTTGTTTTGTTTTTTTGAGCCCGTTTGCAGATATTTGCTCTTATTTTTAGTACATAGAGAGGAAGAAAGTCATTTTTGAAGCATGATCAAAAGGTACAATTAGGGATTTTTTCACATATTTTAAAGGTTGGGAGCAGAGCTAATGAAGCCATTTTTTAATTATTAATTAAAAAAGTAGAAGGATGATCAGCTGAAGTGTTGCTAATACAACTCAAATTTCCAGTGTATTCCTTACATTTTCTTTAAGTGGTCTTTAAAAATCCTTCATTAAACTTGTAAAAACTTTGGTTTATTGTTAGCAAATATTATAACCACTATAAGCTGGCAGTTATCTGTATCTGCAGTTTGATACCATTAGTTATAAGCTCAGTGAATTAAAATTGGTTTACATTTACTATGTACGTTTTCTATAAGTTACATTGACATATTTTACTTGCTGCTCTTTTTTGATTACCATAATGTTTGATACATTTATATGGTTTTATATTTGCATGTATATTTTTATATTTTGTAGAATTTGATCATAATTTTATGCAGAGTATATGGAAAGGGAACACTTAGTATTTTATAACAATTGTTATATTTATGGTTAAACTGTGGAGAAAATAGTTTTTAAATAATTGTATAAATCACTGTCAAAATAATTTTTCAAATGTTTGTACTAAACATTCTGCATTTACACTTACTCTTCAAACACTTAAAAAAAGTACTAATGTAAAGCATGCACCATTCAATGCTAATTTAGACATGTCTTTATACATTTTATTTCTATTTATACCGCCCATCTATTTGTTTGCATGTCTTCAGATGGAAATAAATATCTTTGAAATGTTTATGATTCTGTCATAGCAGCTGTTCATCAAACAGCACATCAGAGGGCACTATTGCATTCGATTAGGGTTTGTGCAAAGACACATTCAGAATTACACCAGTAGTTTTTTTTAAAAAATCTTTGTTTTTATTTTATGGAAAGATGTAGTGACTTTATCCACAGACAAACTTTTGGCACATTACTTCATACACATTCAAAACAACCATATTAAAAAAACAACCAAATGCAAATTCTTTTTTAATAATCCATATATTTATATGAAATTTAAATATTTTTAAACTGAATGAGTATGGAATGAGACCGTGGAAGCACGTGAGCCTCTTGGTTACATTATTAAAATGCTCCATGTGTTGAACAGCAAAGGGTGAAATAAGCACATGAACATATTTTATATATCTGACATTGTTTTTACATTTCTGGACCATAAAGTTGGACTGAACTGTGCTCACACACGGATGGATTTTCCCTATAGCACCTGGTAAAAAATTTATCCTGTGAAAAATCTAGTACAAGCTGAGGTGATTGTCTTCCATGCATAAATAATACTTGCTTGAAGAAGGCATACAATAAGAATGAAAAGATACTCTGATCGCCACACTGTCAGAACCACTTTAAGAAAAACCATCTATAGGATTTCCAGTATCTTTTCATTTTTAGATTGATTTCTTCTAAAATGAAGGCACAGACCATCATTTTGTTTTGTCAGTTGACAAAATATGACAAATGAAGAGAAATCCTTCACAGAGGTCATGAAAACCCTGAGCTCCAAGACAAAGCTTTAGTATAACAAAAGTGTTTGTAACAGAAAGACATTTTGCTTAAATAAAAAAAGATATTAGCCAACTATAGAATAACATCTCGATAAAAATAGTGTCTGAGTTGTCCACTGTACACGTGGGCAAACCTAATTTCAGACAAAATTCATTCTAATTCAAAAATACAGTATTTCAAGTCAAGCATAGCTCAAGCATATTATTTTTCCTCCACCTGTTTTTCATGTCATGGTGAATTCTTCATTAAAACATGTTTTATAAAGGGTGCACTCAGGTCATTTTTCCTCATTGAAGTTTTACATGCTAATTTTAACACACTTTACACATTTATAGCAATTTAAAAAATGTTTAAAAATAATGAAGTGAATGGTCAAACCAGTCCCTTTATATTTTACATGAAGCAAAGTTATCGGTTAATTTAGGACATTAGGACATCTCAATGGCAAAAAGTCCCAATTACAGTAATTTAATTAAACGTTGCTTTTTCATCCACGCCACCAGGTGTCAGTATAGGTGTCTTTAGTATAGATACAAAACGACTATCAGCGCAACATAAACAAAAAATGTACCGAGTGCACCTTCAAAAACACTAATGCTTCATTAGTAGTGCCAGTGCCACCAGAAGAGATGTTCCAAAGCGTACCCTAAGTGTTGGCTTTTTCTATATTTCAGTCCCTTACTGTATCCCAAAAGTCTTTAATAGCTATTGTATAATATTTCCCCAAAATTTCCGTCTCCTTACTTTCAGAGAGTTCAATAGTAGCGGTTGAGGCTGCGCGTGGCCGGCATGTCCGGCTGTCCGTTCATCCAGATCTCCCGGATAATCCGCTCGCGCTCCTCCAGTCGCTGCGCGCGCTCCAGCTCCTCCGCGGAGGTGAACACGTTACCGAGCGTCCGTTCAAAGCGCCGGTGACGGCGTGCCGACAGGTCGGAGCTATTGTCCCAGTCCGAATCGCTGTCGCTAGTGTCGCTGGTGCTCTCCGCGGTCTTGCCGGTTCTCTTGGGCGCCTGTTGCGTCTTGCAGTCGGTTCGACAGGAGATCTGCACCACTAACGCGATGAGAGTCAGAACCAGTCCCAAACACACTCCACACACGAAATACAGTGCCGCCCGTTCAGGGTGATCTGCAGGAACAGTTCAGAAGGTTAGTAACAGTTAGCATCGAACCACTTACAGTATATCTGACGGAATAAAAGGTTTGCAATAGTTTGTTTATAGCCTAATAATTTGCACAAGACACTCCTTTAGCGATTGTTTTTATTTATTTACATGATTTTTGCTGTATGTATATATTAATACACTCTCAAAAGGATATGGTAAATAATATTTGTTGTGTTGACTATTTTAACATGTTTTGTGTCATTTTTAATACATAATTGACATAATTTGTTTAACACATAAGGGTGTAGGACTAGAAGTATTATGTTAAACGTAGCCTAATAAAAATATGTTGTCCTTAACACAGAGGTTTTTACCACATTTTGTTGAAATAGTATAAATGTCTAAAAAAAAAAGAGAAAAGGTTATATAGAGCAACCCAAAGTTTTACCAAAGTGTAGAAGCATGTAGCCTACAGTAAGGATGTTCAATTCTGGCAAAATTATGATTATTATTTTTAAATATTGACATGATTATTTAACGCAGCTAGGCTACTCACTGATATAAATTTCAGAAAGTAATTGAACATTTCTTTACCCTCTTCTTCACAGTGGATTTCCTTGTACTTTAAATGTAATAAACAAAAAAAAAATATAAAAAATTGAAAAAAATAAGTGGAAAGTAAGGTTTTGTACATATAATTTATATAATAAAAAATACATGAAAATAAATATAATCAAAAGTTTGTTCTGTAGTTTTTGATTAATTATTTTATTAATATTTGTGCATATTTAATTTATGATTAGTAGTGTTTAGTAAAAGCTACTGAGAAATTAAAAATATACATAATTTATATATATATATATAAATTATGTACATGTAAAAAAAACTCATTTACCCCCAGTTTCACAGACAAGGCTTAAGCTAGTCCCAGACTAAATTGTATGTTTGAGCTGTTTCAGATGCAAATA
>JAUMHR010000072.1:12411158-12434958 GCA_032361145.1 Enteromius fasciolatus | reverse complement strand
AATTGCTTAAATATCTTATTTTAGATAATGCCTAGTCCTGGCTTAAGCTAAGCCCTGTTTGTGAAACCGGGCCTTAAAGTATTACATTAAATAAAAAAGTGTTTTTTTTTAAAGCAAGGAGTGCCGTTTTAGTCAAATGTTAGAAGACTTAATTGTAATTGAAAATAAAATAAAATTAACCGCATTTGTACAGAGTATAATTTTGGGGCTGTTTGTTTAGTAGTGTACCAAACCTGTTTTTACCTGCTATGAAGGAGTAAGCAGCCAGCGCATTGCTTACTAAAGCCATCTCCTCAGTAGTGGCTTGTCTTTCATTGAGGAAAGCTGTTACCATTTCATCCACAGACGCTCTCTGCATCACTTATTGTGTGGTACTGAAAGAAAGTGAAAGAGGGAGAGACCGCAAGTTAAAACCAGTCTGAACCCACCTTCATTTTTAAAATCCCTATAAAGAGAAGTGCTGAACTGTAGCTTATAATGATGTTGTTTTAAAGAGTGTAATTATATTGGGATTTCTCCCTACATTTAGGCTGTACCATAACCTCATGTGCAGAGAAAACTATTTTTACAGACAGGCTGGAAATTTCCGAACAGCAGAATAATGCTATATCTTACTGTGCAACCACAGTCATTAGTAACAACCTAAAGTTTAATTTCTCCTCATCAAACTGTCAAACAAGATCAGACAAAAAAACATTCTGATCCAGCATATACATTATTATTCTCTGACAAGATGATTGACGATTGCAGTTGAGACGATCATAATAGAAATTATAACCTTGAATAAAGAATTAATTATAGAATGCAATCCTACCCCTGACATTCTGTCTTTCTCTCTCTCCCTCGTAAAACCACTTCTAGGCATCGGGGGAAGTTTACCAGTAAATTACTGCCAAATTGCCAGGACTGGCTGGTTTTAGTAAAACAAAGGAGTCAACATGGAATCTGTGTAGCAGGATGGACAGAAAGCTTGAGGTAGTCTGATGTTTTTCAGCAGTAGGTAGACAGCACTCAGGGCCAGTCATTCACGTGGGTGTAATGGAATGTAGTCTCGGTCTGTCTCACTTAGAGGAAGACAGACTCCTCTTTTAGTGTAAATGAGGAATTAGACTGGTGGCACTTCCAACAAGTATAGGTACACTATTAAAATTGTGATTTTTGCTTTCTCTGACCTCAGGGGGTTTGAGCTTCTTTAACATATATGTATCAATTAACCATTAGGCTACATTTATAAAACAATCTCATCATTTCTGACATAATATGCTGAACTGATTCTCCATTCATTTTAGTGAAAACTATTTAATAAAGTCACTGTAATAGTTGTAGTAAGACATTTTCATTCAATATATATATATATATACACACACACACTCAGTTCAAAAGTTTACACTCCCCTTTAGAATCTGTTAATTATTTGACCAAAATAAGAGTGATCATACAAAAGGAATGTTAATGTTTATTTAGTATTGACCTGAATAAGACATTTCACATAAAATATGTTTACAAATAAGAGAAAATAATATAATTTACGAAAGTTTATTGCACTTAATTCTTAACACTGTGTCCCTTGTTTGTCCTGAACAGTTAAACTGCCTGCCGTTCTTCAGAAAAAATCCTTCAGGTCCCACAAATTCATTCGTTTTCCAGCATTGTTTGTGTATTTGAAACCTATTTTCTAGCAATTTTATTTATTTGATTAAACAACTAAACTAAACTTAACTTACCTACAACTAAAAAAGTATAAAGTACTTTTTCAATTTAAAGTAACTTTAAAATATTTGATGATTACAATTTTTAATAGCCATTACTTCAGTCACATGACCCTCTATTTCTTATTATCATCACTGATGAATTTTTGTCTTTATTATTGCTTTATTATATTTTTATAACACAAAGTTCTGCTTTTTTCCCTCTACAGTATGTTTGTTTGTTTTTATATAATAATATCAACACAACATTGCAAAAGTTGGTAAATAGCTTGTATACATTTTTTTTTTTATAAAATGTTGTTTTAAATTTTAAAAGTAAAAATGTAAAGCTATATTTTGTACCATATATCTGGAAAGTATCTGTTACCAAGCTTTCCAAATCTCATTTAACTGTTGGGTCTGTTTTTCTATGCAATCTTGCATTACGATGCTCTACATTCACCCTCATTACTATCTTATAATTATGAATCTCTCCCAGGCTCTACACCATAATTTGATGTTTAAACAGTATTTTCAGTTGTAAATACTCAAAACACTGTGAGTCTCCATGCGAGGCAATCTCATAACCTAAACCATAAAAAAGTGCTGCAGTCTGTGATGCTTATACTCTCTCCCAAACATAACAGCAACAATGATTTAATGACTATTATTAGTACTTTATCTACTGATAGTGTTTAGTCTTGTGTCTACAATTTGTGATTCATTTTACCTGATTAACACTATATACTGTATTTAGTCTTACCTGGAGTGTGTTGATACATTGTGGTCCATCTATGCGATCTCACACTGCAGAGAAAAGAGAGCAAAAGAAAGTAAGACAAAATGACAAAGAAACTTCAGTGTCCTCCCTTTGGCTCTTCAGAACTGATGGACAAAACAAAAGAAAAAAATGAAGGGCTACTGTATGAGTCATAATGATCTATATAACAGAGCAGCCCCCTCAGCGTTAGGATAAGACCTTCAGTGGAAAAACTCTCTTTCCCAATCTGTGTTCCTGTGTTTGTGTGTGTCAGAGATCGTACATCACACAGTATCACTATGAGTCCTTTCCGGTACACACACACTCCTCCATTCAACCACGGTGATTAGTCAAGACCAAAACCCTCCCTAACTAGACAGAAAAGGCAAAAAAAACAATAATGTGTGCTTAAGTTGTATGGCGTTCGGCTGAGCCAGGCCAATTATCTGACTGTTTGAAAGCCACTGTGCGTAAAACATAAATAAATTAGGACATGAACTTGGATGAATCATATCTGGATGTGAAAGCAGTGTATTGAGAGATGAATAGTCAGTATGCATTCCTTTTTAATTATGCACACGTACAGTTTAAGAATTATTATCTGTGGCCCTATCTGTAATTCAGAGTATTTTTATCGTTGGAAAACAGACTGAACTGTTGTTCTTGTGGTTCATATCTTTTTATGTTTTTGGAAACTGCACTGGACTTTTCCCAGGACAAGTCCTTCTTTCCCACAGAAATCTCATGGGTCGTATCCTGTCTGCTTATTAAAATAGATCTAAATTGCTTAACTTCTTCCAATATCAATAGAAGGTTAAAAGAGGCCTGTGATTTAATCTTAAAACTTGAAAAGGATGATTACATCAGCTTAATTAACTGAATTCAGTTGTAAAAAAAAAACTAAAAAATAAAAGCAATATATTTTATAATATATACATACTTTAACCAAAAATGCTCGTCTTGCACTAGCTTGACTTGATGCATTATAATCACACACATGGTGGAACCAACTCAGTGTTTACGAAGCGAAAGTGCAAAGTAAAACAATGATTTCGGACGATTTTGAAGTTGGAGAGTTTTTACACACATAATTTTTTTTAACGTGATTATGTAATGTGTATCACTTACTCATTGCAGAGCTAATACAAGACAAGCATTAGAATACATATATTAGTATAAAAGGTATACACATTTATTTTTATTTTAGAAAATGGCCAATCGTTTCACTAGATAAGACCCTTATTTGTTGGCTGGGATCACGCAGAGCCCTTTAAAGGTGCATTGAAACTGCAGTTTGGAACTTCAACCCATGAAGTCATATTAAAGTTCACTATATTTCCTCACCAACCTTAATTTATTTTTTGACTGAAGAAAAAAAGTCATGAACATCTTGGATGACGTGGTGAGTAAATGATCAGGAAAACAGTGTTTGCTTGTCCATATTTCTCTCCTGATTCAGACAAGACTGTACAAATCAAAATTATGGATCGAGAAGCTGGAAAGTTTAAAGTTTAAGTCACTGAAAGCATGCTCTAAATCCATTTTTCAGCACATGCCTCCTCATTATGTTTTGTAATGCCTAAATACGTTCATCAGAAAATATTTTTGTGAAGCTTAGTCACGGGGGCCCATAATTCATGAATGAAGTACACCACTACATTTCCCTAGAACGGTCTATAGAAATACTTCTATGAGAGTGTTTTCACCATTGTCCTCCAGATGGAACCACCGTTATGTACCGCAATCAAGAGAGGAAAGCGGCAGCTCATTTTTGGCAGGGCTTTATTGAAGCCAGCAGTCTGTAGTATTTCAGGGCCTTGACCAACGGAGCCTGGCTTTAATCAGACACCGAGCCAAACCTGAGCTTCAAAGCTGGCATGAGCCAATACTCTTTCATTTGACTTCACAAATAGACGTCAAGCGAACGAGTCGCTTTAAAATTATGTTGTTCCTCACTGAGCAAGTCAACCAGTGTAGCTGTTCTCTCGTTTCAACTCTTGTATAGTCACAAATAACTAACTTATTTTATTTTTGCAGCCCCTTATAGTTTTAACAGGAGTCCATGCACCTGTTTCTCAACTATAACATGATATTTAAGTTGAGACAATAATGGGTGCACAACTGCTGTCATTAGTATTCACAGCCAGGGTTAAAATGAGTCAATGTCAGCTAGACCTCCCACAAGCATGCCAACCGGCCTGCAGCAAAGCATTGTTGACCAAGCAGGTCACTCTTAGCTGGTCAGGCATTTTCCTGTGCTATCCGTGTCAATTCCCCAAGAACAAACAAACAGGTGGAGTTGTAAGCAGGTGCATTTTGCACTGACTTTAATTAATTAATATATATTTTTTTATTATACTAAACTTTTATAGATATAACTATAAAGGTAACGATAACTATGTTTGCGTCCACACCAGCGAACAATATCGTCTCTTTATTATAAGCTCAAGCGTGTCTGCTGCTTTAAATTATCAAGCACGTGATAGGAGGGTTGATTCTGATTGGCTGTCAATGTTTCTATCGTTCATCAGCTTGAAAAATAAGTTCTGAAAATGATTTCCAATGATATCGTTTCCCTTTATTGTTATAGTCGTGGTGTGGACGCTGCTATTCTTTAACATTGAGAACGAGTTTTAGAACTATATCTTTGGTTATCGTTATCGTGCTTGGTGTGAATAGGTTAAAAGTCCCGCTTTTCCACGTGCTAAACATTGACTGGTAAAAAAAAGAGAGAGTACTAACTTTTCTTTAAGCATTAAAATAAACAGAAACAGACCACATCTTGTGGAAAAAAAGTTATATAAAGTTTTCATCAGAGGATTGGGAAACAAACTGCGTACAAGTGCAAGGCCATTTAAATCCCTAAATATCAGAGGGAGCCTTTTATTGTCTTTATGAAGTGGCCTTATAAAAATATGTCCTCTCGCTGAGGTCTGTTTATCATGAACTTATGAGATCCAGCAGAGAAATAAAAGAGCAGAGGGAATTACTCAGACTTCATCACTGTTTTCATAGGAGAAAGGCATTAAACTAGCCCTCACAAAAAAAGATTCATTAGGGAGTTTCAGATTTCTATTTTTAGAGGAAATGTTTAAATATAGAGGACAACATACAGCTGTTTCTGATGACAAAATGGAGCTCTGCGTACAATATTCAGAGAAAGAAAGATATATGACAATGCAGAGACAAAAAAAGCGTAAAACAAAGGAATCCCTCAAGGGATCCATCAAACCGCTCAAATATAAACAGAGTAAAAACATTTCATCAGACAACTGAATTCCCACCACCACTAATGACTGCTTTTTGTATCGTTCGATTTTTATCTTTTCCAGAGTTGGTTGTAACCACAAACCACTCAATCTCCTAACACCTCATAAAGGAAGATTAGGAGAGACGGCACATATGAATGCTCAAAATGTCTATGTCTGATCATATAATCCTACACACACATCTGACTCTGCCTAATAATTCACTTCACCTAATCCACTATGAGCCTGCATGGTTTAGACTAAACTGAAGTGCACATTTACTGAGACACTGTCATTAAATAAACAGAATGCTTTTAACATCTTCTGTAACTAAAAGATAAATAAAAAATGTTTTCTATTATGATTTGTTTTTTATGGCTTTTAAAAGGAAAAAGATTAACTTTCAGTCTCATCATGAGTGGCATAGGCTTTGTAAACAGGAATTAAATATTGTATAGAATTTATTTTATGGAAATATGTATTTCCAAACTGTAATTGAACATCAGTATTCAAATAACTATTTCATGTTAAATCATATTTCATATTAAATCTTCTATACTATACATATATATTTTTAATAAAATAATATAAATAAATACATTTCCTATGATATTGTAAGATTTATTGGATGGATATTGTCACTAAAGAGCACTTGATTAGTATTTTGGTTCATTTTACTGAAACAAATATTTCAATTGTATGTTTTCAGAGGTATATGCATATGCAAAGCAACAATACTCAAGTAACAAAAGTACCATTTCAAATAAAAAAAAAAACATAGATGAAAAATACTAAATTATATCTGTATTACTGAGTATTTCATGTTGGGACCTGAGATCCTAAATTAGGCCGTGATTTATTTTACTCTCATTCGCCTGCGCCATACTGCTTCACCCTCATTATAATCACAAAACATGACTTTGGGCAGATTCATTTGCCAACCTTAATGCTACACTTCCTCTCTGCCTTGTTTTTTTTTTCTTTTCTTTTTTTTCTCCCGTGCTTTTTCTTCTCTAATATTAGGTTTCAGAATGCAGGGCCAGTCTCAGCTCTCTCCAACTCAGCCTCTGTTAGCTCAGTGAAGCAGAACAGTGGAGCTGGAGGACCTAAATGTACTTAACCCCACACAGATGGGAAACTAAAGCTTTTCCATACCTCAGCTGCCTAGAAAAGAAAAGAGACGGACAGAACACTATTATTTGATGTCACTATAAACGTTTTCTTTTCAGAACTGTTTTTATATTGCCACATTTAACTGTTTATTGTCATGATGAGAGATTTAGATGGATGGAAAACAGGGCTGTTGAAGGAGGTTGCCCTTTTGTACTGATTTAGCATCAGTTTCTTTGACCCATAACCACTGTAAGAGAAAAGTGGGTGCTTAGGAGAGCCGTGTTTCACATGCTGCTGTTTTTGCAGTGACAGCAAGAAAACGTGATGAGTTCATTTAGGGCTGGCTTCCTGGAAACAGAACGAAGCTTTCGACTAAATAGAATTTCTTTTGTAGAATCGCCTCTATTTTTCAGCACTTTAGTGGAGAACTGTGTTCAAACTGCCCCCAAGGGATAGCAGTGTGTGTGTTCTGTGTTTGTATGGCTCTGTGTACCTTGGCTCTAAGTGACTGGCACAACATTCCCAGTTGAATCATATCTAATGTTTCTTTAAGTTTGGGGTTTTGGGTAATTATTTTTGAAATGCACAACCTCCATATGGGCATAAAATAAGCACAGCAGTAGTTCAAGCAGAAACATATAACCAAAGGCTATTGAGCCATATTGTCCGCATGTATAAACAAAAAAAACCAAAACATTTAAAACAGTAATGGTGAAGGTTTTAAAATAAAAACTCAAACTAAAGTACGGAGCCCCGCACATGATGTTGGGGGGAAAGTACTGTTGCCACAGAATAAGAATTCATTCCCACAACTGAATTATTTTTTTCATTTAAGTTAAATCATCTCTAGGAATTAAGAAATTGTTCTTTAATTTTCTTTGCCACATTGCACTAATCTGTTACTGTAATTGTATGAAATCATGGCCACATTGTACTAGTTTCTTCCCTCGTTCTGTAAATCATGGCCACACTGTAACAAAAAAATCTGTAAAATTTACAGTAAAAAAAGACAGCTGTGGTTGCCAGATTAAAACCATATATATATTTTTAGTTTACAGTAAAATACCATAATTTCTGATAATAAACCGTAATAACTGATATAATGTTAATATACCAGCCAAAGTAGTGAAATCTATTTTGTAGCTTTGAAATACACTGATAACCACCAAATACAGGCGGTGATGAGAAAGTCACATGATGAACCAAGACCCATCACAAGCAGCTTTTTAATAATGTTTATAGAAGGTGCTAAACAGCGTCTAAACACCAGCATGGTGACACTTATTGAACTGAAATACGCAATAAACATTAATTTAACAACATTACATGTAACATACAACCCTAATTAACATAACTGATATAAAAGAAGAAACAGATATTTCTAAGAAAAAAATTCTAATTCAAACAAAATTTGAAATGCAATGCAGGGAATTCTGGGAATGTCAGCTTACAGTGTTTGCTTGTAAATTTAAGAGGAATTTACTATTAACCATTTAGAGTTTTCACAGTTTTTTACCATTAAAATCAGTCGGTTTTTACTGTGCACGTTATACTAATTAGTTTATATCATTTTAGTAAATTAACTAAAGTTATATTCATTTGTTTTATTCAAACATGGCCACATTCATTTACTCCTGGTTTTAGTAAATCATCGCAATGAATTAAGATTTTAACTTAGAATTTATTCATGTTTCATTACTTTAAATCATGTTGTCCCAAGTCGTTCCATTGTTTGGGTAAAACATGGCTAAGTTGTACAGTACGTTGTTCCCTTGTTTTAATGAAATCACGTGGCTGTGTTTTTTTAAAAGAGGAAACCAATTAATAAATGAAGAAAAAAATCCAAAATCTTGTTTTTTTTATTGTACATTCGAATGAATCTCAGTCAAACTGCAGTTTGGTCATTTTGATTACATTAAAAAAAAATGTATGATTTGTATGTATTTTTGCAAATAAATTATTTTTTTTGATTGTGTGAAGAATTCTTAGTTTGTAGCCATGATTTAACCAAAGGTAGGGAGTGAATTACTAATACGAGGGAATGAATTGTACATTTGTGGCCATGATAAATATATTTTTATCTTCATGTGCAGGGCTCTGAACTAAAGTAATAATGTATACCTTGTAAGGTTCATACCATTCCAATGTCCTTCACAAAAGGCCTGTCTTTGAGAACACAGACCTAGCTGTACCACGTAAGCTAGCCTGAGGCCAGATTATGCTCTTACTGACAGATCACACGAACATCGACGCGCATGCACACACATTCAGAGCAGACCCCACAGGATAAACAAACAAACATTCAGCCAGTCCTCTTGCCATCGTAGCGCACACAGTATCATCTTTGATCAGGCACCTGAGAGGCTTATTTGAGCACTTAATTCATTTCATTTGCAATTTTATTTGCACCTTATAAAAATCACATACTCTGCATTTGTGTTAGTTGCGTCCTCAAACGTATTGATTAACCTTTAAAGAGAACCCCAACCAATTAAAATAAGTCACTTGCTGCAGTGGGTAAAAAATAATCTCAGTTCTGAAAGAAAAGGAAGCTATTGCGTAGTAGCGATGGTTAGTAGCAAACAGCTGAACAGATGCTGTTGATCTGCTAGAGGCGACATACACCTGGCCCAGAATTAAACAATTAGCTTCTCCATAATTATAGGTCAAAGAGTCAGCTCTGTTAACATCAGACATTAACCAACCTGTTTCACGAGGAGAGAAACTGTCTGTGTGGACAGATGCTAAGTATTACCATATTTATGCAAGATCAAGCTTGAACAGAAACTATGATCAGTTTCTAATGCAGATTAGACTTCCTGGCTGCCACCACCACAGGACTGTTAAAATCATTTGCTGTCTTATTATGCTGAACTTGTTCACCACACAAGTTAATGAAAGCCATATTAAGGTTAGTGTCTATAAAATTCTAATTCTTTTATTATTTACTCACATCACGTCTTCCAAACCCATATGAATTTCTTCCACAGAACACATAATTAAGTGAAGTTTTGAACTATTTCAGCTACTATAATTAATTAGGTCTGAAGCTATAAAAAGCCTTTAGAGTTATAATGTAGTGTGCTGACTTCACACCAGATGCAAGCTGCATGTCCTGTCAAAAGCAAAACTCAAAAGCAAAGTCAAAACTCATTATGATCAACGATGCTGTCTGTCTACACTAGATATGTCACTTCGCAATGCATCAGCAGTTAAGAGTTGTATTATTTTGTTTCTGAGGTGCTTGCTGCATTTCAACAACACATGAACATTTGTTTTGTTGCAAATAGCTGTTTTGGTGTAGTAGACATGGTGCACCTCCAACCAGTGCATTCTTTAAATCTAAAGATGCTTTTTTTTTTTTTTAGCTTGTGTAACACATATTTAGTTCATGTTTACATAAAACAATGAAAGGTTGTGCACTGGGATGTGAACGGCTTTTTAATGTCATAGAGTAAAGGTCCTTGCACACTGAGTCCGAAATTTGTGTGTGCATTTTTTTTAGTTTAGTCATTATTAGTATTAGTCAACCTTTTCCATCAAAATGCTTGCTATGGATACAAAAATGCAGAAAATCAAAGCTGATTCAAATTCTTTAATGACTGAGCAGTGTGTAAAAGGTATTGGCACAACATGTGGTTGTATTTATTTTTTAACATGCAAAGAGGTGTGCTCTTATTGGCCAGCTATCCAGTGCTTTGTGATTGGCCCAAATATCTCAAGCTTGTGACGAAAATGTTATGCCCTTTACCATAACGTGATGCTGTCCAACGCTATGCCACAAAAATAATAAAACTCCTCATAAACATTGCATTTGTTGTATTCAGTGGGGACATAATCAGTGGTTATAAAGACTTTATGTTGCATCGAGCTAGGGTTGGGCGATCTCCACCAATTTGAGCTTGCGGGCCCCGTTTCTTTGCATGTACATCTGTTTTCCTCTCGCGGAAATAATTTTCTGCGCTCGCCAGCATCAGTGGTGCGCTCGCTTATTAATGGCATAGATTTGCCGCCATAGATTAAGTGTGTTTTTCGCGAGCTGGTTGCATCGTGATACATCGTGATGTCTATCAGCCATCGGCGATGGACGATGGCATCGTCTATCGACCCAACCCTACATCGAGCAATGTAAACATTAACATGTCTGCATTTGTCATCGAAGAAACATCAAACAAACAGTAAATCCTTTAAATATGAAAACATGCATGCTGACAGGCGATGAGTCAGAAGGGCCAAACTGTCCTTGCAAAGTTG
Source organism: Enteromius fasciolatus (assembly GCA_032361145.1). NCBI lineage: Eukaryota > Metazoa > Chordata > Actinopteri > Cypriniformes > Cyprinidae > Enteromius > Enteromius fasciolatus. Next base: position 12,423,895 of record JAUMHR010000072.1, on the reverse strand, counting down.
GAATTACCCCACTTGACAGAAACAGCCTTTGTGAATAGCCAGCATGGGCTACTCTCCAGAAATTGTCGTCCGTAAATGCGTTGAACACACTCTAATATTTGTGTTGAACTGTTCTGGAACAGTGTTGTAACTACAACTGAAACACTGATTTGTAGTTATGTTCTCTTTTGGAAGTCGAAACTAAATCGTTTGAACATGGCGCACACATCAACACTAGCGAGAATAATAGCTCTGCCTTCTTTTTTTGCATAAAGGTTTTGCAGTGTTATGAAAATAAAACCCACGCAGTGACATAGAGACGTGAGGGCTTGTGTAGGTGTTTTAGAGGGTGTGGACAAGTCACAGCTTTTATAAAGACTGTCTCTTTGCTTTTGAGGCTTTAGTCTTTGCAACTTTAGGGATCTTACTGTATCTATGCATTGATACAGCTTGTAACACTCCAAAGAGAAAGAAAAACTTAAAATCACATCACATGACCCCGATAAGACTTTTAAAACGCTTAGTAAAAATGGTAAGCAATGCACTGCTGTTTTGAGGCAGGCTTGTTTTAAAATGACGTAAACCTTAAAACAGACAACACAAAGGCCCATTGTTTTTAGTTTGTTCTTTGCGTTTTTCATTTTAACCATAGCCACTTGTTCTTGTTTTCTTTTTAATTGCTTAACTGCAGCCCATTGGCAGAGCTGCTGTATGCTGAATCATGAAGGCATGCGATAGGCCAGCCATAGAGCAGCATAAAACACATATCTCATACAAAACATAGGCAAATCCTTGAATTTAATGGCATAGGGGCTCATAAAATACCACTGCTCACTGCCAGAGTCCTGTGTATTATTGAGCCTGATTCATACTGGCAGAAGGCTTTTTTTCCATTTTGTTGAATTATATTATAACATTGCATTGTGACTTCAAGCAGCCAAACCAATAGGGGAAAGATTAAATTAAGTTTGGAGAACAGCTAAAAACTGAAAAAAACTACATCGATAGATGTACAGATTTCGGCAGAAAATATCTAAAAACATGCTGATGATAAAATGTGACATTGTAACACTTTTCAAGTACTTTTCAAGGATACAATCGTTTTTGTCTTTTATGGATCTGGACAGGCCTTAAATTGACTGTATTTTTACAATGAACAGAAAAAAGCAGCAAGAACATTCTTCTAAATTTCTCCATTTGTGTTTCCCCAGGAGAACGAAAGTCATGCAGGTCTGAAACAACATGACTATTCAGTTAGAAGTCACTGGTCACTACACTTACTTCAGCTCAGACCTGTTTGAATCCAGTGAGTCCAGCTTGTTTCTGAACAATGCCGCCCAGTGTATGTTCAGGGCCACTAGCCCCACGGTTACTGCCCTAGAAGAAGGACAGGAGCTGACACAACGCAGCTGCCTGAGACCACTAGAGTAGCAGGAAGCCCTGCCAACATCTGGTCCCTCTATTAGAGACCCTCGAGAACCAGAGCAGGCAAACTCTAAGCTCTAAAGGTGAGTGAAAGTATTGTTTCTTGTCATGAGGTCTGTGGCCACAACAACATCACATTCTAACAATTGGCTAGGTAGCTATTAGCTAATAGTTCAATTATGGTTTAGACACAGAGGTCTTTGTGTATTTGAGGACAGAGGTATAAAATAGGAGGAATGACTTCCTCTCCAGTGACTCCGGTGATCAGCACAGAGAAACTCCTGTTAGATAAGAATATTACGCTAAACCTCCTGCTTGAGCCATCTGGGCCTGCAGTTGTGTGTGTTTACATGCAATTTCTGTCTAAATACTAATTAAAATGATCAACAGATACTATGCTAAATTAGTAGCTGAACATGTTCAATTTAATTTAGATTTTGTACATTTTTTACATATGCTAATACATTTTTAACATTGCAGTGTGTAGAAATTACTACTGGCTAATATACTATGAATACTCTTGAATTAGCACGTAAAAATATTATGTTTGCACATTTGCTTAGATTAATAAATGATGCCGTTTATTGTTAATGCCTGATTCATTATGAATTGTACTGAGCTGAACCTTTCAACACTTGACACTTGTAAAGTTTTAATCCAAAATCCACAAAGAATCCACCCTAAACTTGTTTTAATTGCTTAGATACTTCTACAAAGTGTCTACAAACAGCCTTAATCAACATTTAGGTTTTGTTTCAGTCTCTGTGGGTGTCTGGTTGTGCTTGAGGGACAATGTTGACCCTGTTCGGCCCTCCCGGAGCAGAGAAAGACATCAATCTAATGTGAAGTGTTAAAGGAAATCCTGCGAGCGTGCTGTTGTTCAAACAGAGTCCAGAACCCCTGAGAGTCATTCAACAGCTTTTATTTAACACAGAGAGCAAAGGTGTTCCCTTTCAACTTCAACATGGCGCTCACTCACAAACCCCCCACCTGAGACTGATGAACTGACTTTCAGTCTAATATACACCTGTGATATGTAATAATCTGGCACTTTGCATTTAAATGACTATTTTTAGGGGGAAAAAAAATCTGCAGTTAGGACATTGGTGTGTTGTGCAAATACATCTTCCATAAATCATCTTCCTAGTGAGCTTTCAACCACTTTATGAAAAATATTGATATGTTAGATTATCAGGGTTATATTATGTCTGTATATATGGCCATTCAAATTCATCAAATTGTGTTGAGGAGCACCTCGCTTCTGTCTATTTACATATATTCTTATTACAGTAGTTAATCAATACAGTCTTCTTGTGGAAACTGGGTTATTAAAAACTTGAAAGCATATATAGAATCTAAAAAGTATATATTATATAATCTAAAATTATAATATATATTTCATAAGTGTAACATTAGTTTGAGTAACTGTTCATTCACAATCACAGGGATAACATGATCATCATTTAGCTGCACTCAAACTCACCCAATGTATCCTGTCCTCTTGTCCATGCACACACATCTGAGCTGAAGCCAGTAAACACTTGAGTATTCCACTGTTTGTAAGTCAGCTTTCTGTGTAAGTGAGACTGCATTCAAGTAGAACAAAACTCGAAGAAAAATGAAAGTAAATAAAGACAGTCTGTTTGCCTATTCAAAATAGTTCAAAAAAGTCACTGGAGGTAAAAGGTGATCATAACGCCGGGTGCGGATGCATACTGGAGCTGTGCTTCTCTTTATAACCCATGTCAGGAGGACGCTGTGCCCTGGAAGCTGGAACGTGACACGGAGAAGGCAGGAGGCAGAAATATTCACCACATTGACGGACACGGACGAGTCAGAATAGAACTCTGGAGAGCAGTGAGTATGAAAGAAAGGGAAAGAGGGAGGTCTGCGAGATTGAGAGAGAGAAAGAGAGAGAGAGGGAGGGAGTCTGGAAAAGAAGGAAAAGGAGGGGGATGGTTGGACGACTAGTAGAGAACACGACATGACATGGGAATTTCATTCAGCTTGGACTTGGAATTTGCCTGTTAACTTTTGCTGGGAATTCTGCCCTGGGGCTCTCTGGGAAAAGGCATTTTTGTACACGTGTATGCGTGTGCATGTGTACAGGAGGAAAATTCATAGAAAATTCATGCTCATTAAAATGCATGACCATCAAACAAGCATGAAAAATACAGAGTGGCCACAGAATATGTTAGTATACACACAAGCCACAATTAATAATGCATGAATTTCTTTGCAATGTATCAAAATATCACATCAAGTGGCTTTTATTTGAAAGAAGAACAGTGCACTTTTAAAGAAATTTCGCTAGGTTTTAATAACAGAACAATAGATGCATTGTTAAAAATTACACATATTTGCTTGTAGGACATCTGGGTGAACTTAAAGGAAACCATTTAAAACGTTTTTTTAGAAACTTATTCAGTAACGTTGAATTAAACTGAAAGTGACAGTAACAACATTTATAATGTTATTTTTGTATATATTTCAAATGCATATTATTCTTTTGAACTTTCTCTTTATAAAAGAATTCTAAAAACATATCAGTTTTCCTGACCCTTTTGAATTATTCATTGTCATATTCACTAAGTGTGACTTTAGGACCAAAAACATCACTAGAGGTTAGTTCTAGAAAAAAGTCTAGCATCATTTGTTTGCAATGTCACTGGAAATTGTATTAAATGCACTGAAATTCATACTTTTATTTAAAAATGTGGCTTACATTTCCAAAAATATTTGTCTTTGCATTGAACAAAAAAAAAGTGTAATGCTTTTAAACCAGCGTTTGTCCATATAAACAACGAGCATTCCCATGACCTTTGAGCACACTCACTAAGCTACGTTTGTTGCTTTTATAGACCATAAAAGCTTTAGATAGTATTTGGCCAGTCCCTCCCAATGACCATCTTCTTCTAATCTGATAGGAGCCAATTGCTGTCTGTCTGTGACTGAGACCTGAGCTTTTGATCGCTCAGCCTGAACAGCTCCACCACCACCATCCATGAAATGATCAAAGTCAGTTTCTATAATTATAAATGTGACAGGAAAGGTCACTAATGAACAGAGTCTGAAATGCGATCTGATTCTGTGTTGAAATAAGTGATTAAAAAGTGTATCAAATTTGCAGAGCAAAGTGTAGTTGCGATGTTGCATGAGAGCGCATGATCAAAGAGTAGCCGAGGGTTGTCATATCTTAAGTGAAATGTCTATTGATAACCTGACTAGTTAATAGTTGGTAATAAAGCAATTCAAGTAGAGATAACCAGTTATAAACAAACAAGGGAAAACAATGAGCTCTGTATACATTGTTGTCTTGCCCGTCTTTTATTTTCAATTCTCAACAGGTTAAAAAACACTGCCACTAACCAGTTAAACTTAATGGGGCCGTCATGATTGAGAAAACCTCTTTTTCCAGGGAAGGTAATTAAGCATTTAATGGGCATGTTAATAGTTCACCAACAGCACATGAGACCACGTGAGCGAATAAAAGCAGCAAGACAGAGCCGTGGCCTGCCAGATGAGATCCTCAGATTCTGAAGGCACATTATGTAGCAGATTGCAGAGCTACTGAAGTCCAAACTCACTCATGGAGATGATTTGATTAGCATGATTGTTCAAAAGCTTTACGTAATGCTGGAGCATCTCCGGGGGAAAAAAATAATGTTTGCCGGGCTAAAGATTAAATCTATAGGGGAAAAAAACATATTGACAATGCAAGTAAAGTGAAAATACGACGTAAAAAAAAAAAATCAATGTGTTCAGCTGAACTACGTAAAAATGCCTTTAAGGTCTAAACCAGGAAAACACTGAAACATTATGAATTAGTAGTGGATTTTAGTGGATATAAGCATAAAACACATCCTTAACTACATCCCATCCCCCTGTTGTGTTCCTGCTGAAACAACGGGGATAAGGGCCTGCTGAAGCAGCACAATTCACCATCAGTCATTCAGCTGCCCCATGTGCTGGCCTTTATTGCCCTGCTGCCCAGAGTCAACAAACCAGGGTTGATAGGGTGCGCCTGCGTTTGACACAGAGCCTCTGATGGGTCGGCTCTGGAAAAAGCACAATATGAAACAGTATTACATACGCAAACACAGGGCATCCACAATTAGGACATTCCACACAGTTCAAGTGTGTGGGTTATAGCATTATTTTGCTTTATGCAGACAAACCAGATTTTGATCCCAATGTGTTTCAGTTTTATAGTGTAATATTTTAATTTTTCATCTACATACAGAAAATGCCAAACTGGATCAAAATCATTGATTCTTCTTTTAGGCCTGAAACCATTAGGATATTAAAAGTAAAGATCATGTTCTATGAAGATATTTTGTCAATTTCCTACCATAAATATGTAAAAACTACATTTTTTATTAGTAATATGGATGGATAAGAACTTAATTTGGACAAATTTAATTTGTGGTCCAGGGTCACATAAATTTTAGATTTCTTAAAGAAACTATTTAATAGACCTGAGCTAACACGAGCCTAGAATGATATACTAAGATTAATATATACTAACAAGTATATTGCTTATCGTTAGGTGAAGTGAGATAATGCAATAACTAACACTAACCAGTGGGAGCTGATTGTATTTTTTTATGTTATTATTATTCATAATTACAAAATATTTTTTTAAAATCTTGTGGGGGAAAAATGCTGCCAACAAAGTGCTTGTAGATGAAGCTATTCTGGTCTCATGACAGGCTGCCTGAACAATGCCCACCCAAGCATTTATATGCCCTATTTCCTACTTCTCCTGCTGGCTATGTCTGCTTTCACATGAAATGCCTTGGTGATGCGTTCCTTATTGATACTACATTAGCTGAACATCTTAAAATCTCTCACTATTAGAAATACACAAGAACAAAAAGAAATACACTAAATAAAAGAATTGAATGATTTATTGAAATGTGTACGTTTACATTAAATTGAAACAAATATAATATACACAAACATCGTCACTGTCATGTTTTCATCTGTGAACATATATAAGAGATAGATGAGCATAATTTAATTGTTCCAAAATGTATATATAAAAGCAATCAAATAAACAAAGAGATTAGGATTCAGAGCATGGCTTCAGCGCTAGACGTGGAGTTACTTTAACAGTGCTTGACATTTGGAGTCCTGCTCTGGTTGCCTCCAGATAGCGTGTGTTAGCATAGAGTTGACAGTACAGTCAGAGTGCATTAGACCTGAGTGCCCTTAACTCTCTCCTGTCTAACAGCCTCGCCAGGAGACACGCAATTAATCACATCCTTTTGGCATGACAAAAATATGGACTCTGAAGCTAGCAGACAAATGTTACCTCAGTGTACAGTGGGGCTCAAGAGTTGCATTGAAGAGCTGGGATTTAGTTTAACCCTGCTAGTAAATAGAATATTAAGGAATTGAAATATGAAAAACAAAGAGATGTGTTGAGGTGCTGTTTGGAACATGCTTCACTTTTTTTTTTTTTTTTATTAAAAATGCAAATACAAGTATATATGTTTGAATTTGTTTTACTCTTAAAGGGATAGTTCACCAAAAATATACTCACCCTGTTCCAGACATGTTTGAGTTTCTGTCTTCTGTTAAGTGCCCTTATTATGGATTTTTTTTACCTTTAATGTGGTGTGTAGCACAGCTCTAAGTGAATGAAAACTTCGTGCAAAGCTTTAAATGTAAAAGTGCATCGTGTATAAAGTTATTTTCTCTCAAAAGAAAGAGTTGGCTCCGAAACATTGAAACGACTAGCTTTTAAACAAAACGTTGTTTAATATTGACGTCAAAATCAAAAGCAGACCTGGGAAAACTTAATTTTATTGTTAATCTCAAATAAAATGAAAATTGTGAGCTTTTGGAGCAATAAAAGCTCACAAACACTGCTTTAAATAAAATCGACCAATCACTGGAGGGGTTTGGAAAATTTAATTGTTAAACGAATCATTTGGATGTCAATTAACAAATAAGGTTAAAATAAATGCATTTCATAAGAAAATTAATCTTGCGTGCATGTCAACATGTTATTTGGGACTCCCAAAACCAAAAAGGAACCTTTCATAACCCATAGGACACTTTAAACAAAAGAATATCATGTACAGCAATGGCTACCGCCAGTATGGTTACAAACGTTCTTCAACATTATTTTGTGTTCAAGAGAGGAAAGAAATTCATACGGCAAAATGAGGGTAAGTAAATAATGACAGAATGTTCATTTTTTGAGTGCACTTTCCCTTTAAATGTCTTGTTTACTCATAACCCTAACTGACGCAAAAGGCTCTCTGCACAATGTAACGGAAATAGGGCTGATGATATAATTCTACCTTGTGACTCATCATAAGATGGAGAAAAACGATAAGAAAGCAAAAGTTCCAAATGAACTCCCATTAAAATGTTCAGTCTTTGTTTTCACAGAAGTTGAACTCTGTGTCTGTTTAAGTCATTAACAAGGATTACCACCCCCTCCTGACCGAGACCGGAAAATTTGAATCCCCATCAAACCCTACCCCTGGGATAACCTCTCTAGGTATTTTGTGGAACCAAAAATACATGAATGAATCAAGAGAGGCACAACAAGGATCAAATGCCTTTGCCTAAGGGAAGGAAGACAAAAGTAAAAGAACTGTTTTTATGAGACCCCGTCTTGTGGAAAATAAGTACTTGGATCCTAATACGAACACCTAATTCAATTTGAGAAGGGATGCCAAATCCTAGCCTTTGCTCCAGATCTACTTTCATGAGGTTTTTAGACCATTTGATCACTAAGTGTACATTTACAATCCAGAGCTGGCATCTAGCGTTCATGCCATTGCAAATCCTGGATCAGAGCTTTTGAACTGCAAACCTAACTTTGGGGTAAGAAGGTTCAAGCCAGGGACATTTTAGGATAGTTCATTATACAGAGACTTTAGATGGAATGAAACTTCTTAATACGAGCAGTTTTCTTTGCTGTCTCTTTCTATTGAAAAGAATTTGATATTTTTGAAGGACATCACTTATCTTCACCAATGCTGCATTAACTATACATTAAAAAAAAAATTATATTGTGAAAATAACTTTTTCTATATGAATATCTTTTAAAATGTAATGTGACAACAAAACCTAACTTTCAGCATCATTACTCCAGTCTTCAGTGTTGCATGGTTCTTCAAAAATCATTTTAATATGCTGATTTGCTGCTTAAGACAAAATATTGAAGTTCACAGTTGTGCTGCTTAATATATTAGTCAAAACTGAGGTATTTCAGGAATATTTGATCATTAAAAATGGCATTTCTTTTAAATGCATATCTTTTGTAACATCCAACAATAAAATAAATAACTGTTCCTGGAAAATGTACATGGTTGGTGCATATTTGATATCTGAGAATATATTCAGCTGAACATCAGATGAACTCTAGAACTATAACTGACAAAGTTATGGGAGAACACAACAAACAGAACCCCTGTGTATCAATATAAACCAATAGAGATCTCTGTCATGTGATATATCATTTAGCAGAACCTCTTTCAGCATGACGAAACGCTTTACAGCACAGCTGATCAAGAACTCCTGATCACATTGACTCTGCTGTATCAGATGTGATTCAGCACTTCAAAACTTTGGAAACTCATGTGATATATCACATGACCGATCATTTTGAACAGAGACTACTGTCAAATGCAAAGTAAATGTGGTTAGGCTTTTGTTCCACACCAATTCTGCTTCCTGTTTTACAGTCTCTCATTAATAACAACAAAACCTGATGATCCAGCATGATTCAAAAATGCTACAAAGAGCATCTTAATTTGATACTGAATGCTTGGTTTTTCCACACACAAGGTTCAATTATATTTTAAATCCCAGTTTTCAATGAGAACAACCCATCCTTGTTATGTTAGTTTCCCATTTAGCAGATTATTCCTGCTAGTTTTTCATCCAATTGTTAAGATCGCAAAGTCCCACTTCAAGGGTCAAAGGAAATAAAGGTAAATATTGCACAGCATGAATAAGATTATCTTTGCACAATTCCACTGGGACGTAGCATACGGTTTCTCAAGAGGCCTCTGGTTGGCATTATGACAGTTATGGAGTCATTTTATGAAATATCTCACCATAGTAGAATCAAAGAGACCTCACAGTGCAGTGACGGACTTGTTGAGAGGTGAGAGATGTACCGTTCTCACAGTGAAGGCTGAGATGTTCAGAGTTCTGTGTCAGATGCTGAGGATAGCTATCACCACGCTTATTCAAGAAGTAAATGTGTTCTTATCGTGTGAATATCTGGTTGGACTGGCCTGTAGACGTGCATTCTGGATATGCAAGTTGTCTCTAAGGATCCATTCAATAAAATGCCATTGTTTGGTTTAGCGGTAATGATGTCATCCTCATAAACTGAAGCATGCACAGGAGGAAAACAAGCCACAACTAAACAATAAACCTATTTATTGGGACTCAGAGAACCATACAATATAACCAGACTTGTATATTTTCCAGATGCGTGATGCTTTCCTGTGCAAATCTCATTTCATTAATGCCAGTGTGTTGCTATCTATTTGCTAAGGTGTTGTGTGGTTGTGTAAGATAAACATCCCCAAGTCTCTATTATTATGACCCTTGACTATCTACATTTATATATAATATATATATATATATATATATATATAGTTTATTTTATGTTGATAAGCAGTTGTGTTGCTTAATATATTTGTGGAAACCATTATATTTTTTCAGGATTCTTAGATGGATAGAACGTTCAAAAAACTGCATTTGAAATGGAAAACTTTTGTCACAAAAACATTTTCCTGTCACTTTTGTTTAATTTAAAATGTAGAAGTCACGAGCAAAAATAAAAGGGAAGAGATTCTTGATTCATCTTCTTACTGCAGAGTAAATTGCATAAGAATGCATGAAAAGCATTTTATTCTCTTCCATTGGACTTTTTGATCAATATGGTAAACGAAAGTTCAGAAATGCATACATATGAGAACCAGTGATGTTTGTTTTTGCGTGTCTAGTTTTCAGTTATATCATTCATTATTGAAATTTCTGGCATCAAATTGGGTGATGGTAGTCAAGTTAAATTATTGGGCCACACTATAGCTATAATGATAAAAGCACAGAGAAACAATATCATTGGAATGACTTTCAGAAAAGAAAATTTCTGCTCAATTTCAAACATCTGCAAGCGTATTTTCTTGGAAGGCCGAGTTACTTCACAACAGGAATTCTCCGGTTCATGGTGACTCTGAATAGTATGTCTTGGTCTAAGCCAGTAATATTTGATCCAAGACTAGAATTATTCCAAGTCCAGGAAACAGCTCTTTGGGGAGATACGTTCCAGAGATGTCAGACCATAATATATGTGGCATGCACAAATGGGTACAATGAGAACCATATATCATTTCATAAAAATAACTACATTGTGGAATAGTGAAATATTTCATTTTTATGAATAAATGACAGTTCTGACCCAGTAAAATGTAAACCATGTGGACCAAAATAAAACATTTTATTCACTATACATACATATATCAAAGTGACTTAGCACCTTAAAAACATACAACACACGCTGCAGACACAAGATGGCTGCTACTGGAGAGTTTTTAACAGATCCTGACAATTATATTTTTCTGTTATAGTCCTAATACTGTCATGTGCCTTTATGTTCTTCAGGACAAACAGCACATCAGATAAAAGTGCCCTGGGGGGGAAAAAAAAAGTATTAGAACGATTATAATAAATGAGCTGAATCATTTTACTATCCATCATTTAGTAGCATAAATATTGTGAAAGGACTTCCGTATAATTCTACATTAGTCTGAGGTTCACTGTTGTACATTACCGAGTGCTGCTGGAGTCACTGTTGTCCTTAAATAAGGTATGAGCGCTCTTAAGAAGATGTTTGCTGAAGCTCTGCAGCTGAGGTAGTGACGATCCAGTGTTCGCATCAATAAACCATGATTCCGGAAAACAATCTGCAATCTTTTCAGAAGAATTAAAGCTAGTAAAATGACCTACGTTACTACCATTGAATTTATTTGGAAAAAAAGATTGAGATTAGATTGATATTGTAAGCACAGGCACCTTTTTGCATTTCTGGATTGTGTGTTTCGGATCAGATTCGTTAAGAACAGTTATCATCAAGTAACGGCTGAGAAGTTTCTCCAACATCAACTCTTTGAGAATATGTTCAGGAATTAAACCATCCCATAATGCCATGTTACCAAGCAACTGAAAAAAGCAAAACAGATTCAATATAACAATCAGCATTTAAACATAACAAGAAACATTTCACCCTAAACACCGGTTTGATTTTATGAACATGATGCATATTACCATTAAAAAGTTTGGAGTCGGTAGGATTTCTACGCTTCTTGCATATAAAGAAGTCTTATGTCCACCAAGCTGCATTTATTTGATCAAAAATACAGTACAAAGAGCAATACAACTTACTGACTCCAAACCTTACGTATACGAAAACAGTAAGGACTTGTTAATAGTCACAACATGACCAGAAGTGAAATGTCAAACCTTCACTGCGGACCAAAACTGTTTGTTCTGAAACTGGAACTGTGGGGTCCGTTTGTCCTCTAAAAACCTTAGCAAAAACCACAATTTCTTGATTAACTCATTGACCATCACACACAAACATCTAAACGCAATAATTATCCAGCATTGCACACAAAGAATTATTGAAATGTTAATCAAAATATTAAAAACAACACAAATTCAGATAAAACATACTTCTTTGGGTACAGTGGGACAAAGACGTCGTTATCTACTGCACTCCTTAACCTCTGAGTAACTGCTTCTACAAAGGCCTGCAGGATGAAGTCACAAGCGGATTATATTTACTGACATTACATCTGTGGGGTTACACGTTTTAAAGGGTTAGTTCACCCCAAAATTCTGTCATTAATTACTTACCCAAACCTGTAAGACCTTCATTCATCTTCAGAAGACAAATGAAGATATTTTTGATCAAATCAAAGGCACCTGACCCTTGATAGACAGCAATAAAGCTGAAACGATGCCAGAAACCTAGTAAATACATCAGTAAAACAGTCCGTGTGACATCAGTGGCACTAAGAAAACAAAAATAACAATTTACTAAACCATTCTTCTCCCCTGACTTACATCTTCCAACATTTTAAAGACATGACACTGAGCTCTATATTTCTTCTCAGCCAGGTGAAACACACCAAATTGAGAAACTAAAGGAATGCATAGCTAATATAAAAAATTAAGTAACTTCTTATTGTTAAATTCTGACAAAACAGAGGTGTAATAATCTAGAAGACTGTCTAACACTTGATGGCTGCTCTGTCAGTTCTTCTTCATCAGTTAGGAACCTAGGTGTG
>JAUMHR010000072.1:12393562-12405193 GCA_032361145.1 Enteromius fasciolatus | reverse complement strand
CGTTCCCCCGGCTCGCCCCCCGGACAGCACGCCAAATTTGCTTTATAAGATTATTAAGGAAGCACGAACTCGTGAAATTTCCATCTGTTGTCTGTACCATTTGCACAACAGCATGTGAAATTAATTGTCAATCAGTGTTGCTTCCTAAGTGTGCAGTTTGATTTCACAGAAGTGTGAGAGTGACTTGGAGTTACATTGTGTTGTTTAAGTGTTCCCATTATTTTTGAGCAGTGTATATAGGCATAAAACAAATGCATTTCTGCAGCTTACTTTGAAATGATTCTCTTCTTAATGACATCTATACTGACTGCTGGAAGTGTTTCAGGGATGTCCATTTTCTTCTGTCGGGCTGGTCTCGGAGCCTGCTGTTCCTTCTGAGAATATAAGGAAAGGTCCTTGAAACACTATGGAAGCAGTGTGCAATAAAAAACAAGTTTACGTTATGTTATTTACAATCCAAAATGCCTCAAGGAGCTCATTTAGCCCTCATGTCACAGTGGGGGGTCTCACTTGGTGTCTTTTGACTCCTTTTCCAATTTGCTGTTCTTCCCATATCAGCTGGTCTTCCTCCTCTTGGCTATCAGAAAAACTCTCTTCACTATCACTCCCTACAGAAATACAAACACAGAACATGCATCTATCCTGATTTCTAATTCAGTGTTTCAATATACACAAGTACTGTAGCAGCACACGTTTCTCACCCATCTTCTCAGCCATTCGCTCTCTCAGAGTCTTGGGTTTAGGTGCAAACTGAATTCTACGCTCATGATCGTCCAGCTCATTGTCACTGTCTTGTTCTTCATTGCTCAGATCTTCTTCCTGTAGGCTTCCAGGAGTTCGGGGTGAATCCAGTGAAATGTAATCCTGCTGGGCTCTGGCTTGTCTCCTTTTCTCTTTGGCAGCGCGGATGTTTCTAGCATCAGGAATAATAACTGCAAATTTGACAAATAATGACATTAATAACCACACAAGTGTCAGCGAGTAAATAATGACAGATTACATTAGTGAACTAAAGGATAAATATGAAACAAGAAGATACAGAGCAATTTCGGTGGTATACAGCCCCCTCCCTCCCTCCCTCTCTCTCTCTCTCTCTCTCTATATATATATATATATACATATATATATATATCATATAATGACAAAAAATATGTTTGGAAATAATAAACTGATATTTCCAACTGACAAGCTACCGCAAAAGAACCATTTTTTGTTGCTGAAAATACTAGTGGCCTGAGACTTTTGCACAGTACTATATATATATAAATAACTGGTGTGTAAATTAAAAAGTAATATCACAAATGTGGGATTATTGGTTATTAAGAGGCAAGTGATGTAGTCAGACCTCTCTGTGGTTTTGAAGAACCGGATGAACTCGACATGGTAGAAGAACTTCCCTCATCGCTATCAGGAGGAATGTCTTCAACCGAGGAATCAGAATCGCTGTCAGATTGCACACTGACATCTTTACTCCTCTTAACTGAAAACAAATGAAGTGTTATTAATCATAACGGTCAATCTGCAGGACTAGGCCGTTATTAAAACGACAGACGCACCCTGAGAGCCTGGTAACGGTGCCGGAAAACCTTTTATCCGAGCCTGGAACACAACTTCTCTGTTGACTGAACGTTTCACTGTAAAACTTTCCTCGGTGGCTGTAGAAGTCAAGTTTCTTTGTTAAAACCAAGTTATGTAACGTTAGTGCTTATGAGAGGCTGTAATGAAATACTCACGGTCTTTTTCATCAAGAAAGCTAAGTGTATTGCTCTTGGACTGGTGTTTTGTGTCTTTGGACAGGAGTGCAGCGGCTGAGGACTCCTCAGCATCACTAGAGTCACACTCGCGAGCCTTTGGACTAACGTTACTCCGCGGCGAATCTGCTTTCTCCGTTTCCTTTTCGGCATCACCACCGCTGAGCTTTTCATTCTCGTCTTCATCACTGGTTTCGTGTTTCCTTTGCCTGAAATTTCTGCGTGGCTTTTTATTAAACATTGTAAATCCAATCCAACGTGAACGTGAAATCAACGACTTGTAACGTACTGACGTAGTTTGTACTTCCTGGTCGTCGTTTAGAAACATTTCATAATAAAAGTCATGTATCTGATTAACAAACTCGATTGAACATATATTTAATTTATTGTGAAAAGTGTTGTTGTAGCTAGTGCAAAATCTTCAGATACATATGCCACATGTTTCCAAACTGAAGCTTGTCGATTTTAAAAGTGAAACAACAATTAGTTAAGGCTCTTTCCCCTAGCATTTAAGTATATTAAAATTTAGCCCTTTATTTACTATACATTATTTTTTTGTTAGCTTCAGCACAACTAAAAATAAATCCTATTTTCAGTGTCTGCGTCATTATTTGGAGTAATAATGGAAAGATGTAAATTACTCTCACAACCAACTGAGGGAACAGGGTGCTAAAGCATGAATGAATAATGCTATGCGAATTAAAATGTCTTATCTTTTATCTTTAGTGTAATATTTGTGTAAAAATTAAGATTACTTGAACTTGAAATTTCCAGGATTCTTTTTTTTTTTTTTTAAAGAAAATTGGTTGTCACATTATATACTGTGTGCTGTTAAAATATTTCTTAGAATTATTAAACAATCTTAAAATGTGAAAGAATACCAGAGCAGTGTTTCAGGCAAAAATACAGTAATAATAATAATATCTATAAAATATAATATATATTACAGACATAATTTATTTATAAAATATAAATAAATTTCATTTTGGAGGATTGAGCTTTGAATTATATGTTTGACCCCAACATGAAAAGACAGGCATCCAAAGTAAAAAATAAATAAATAAACCCACAAGACAAAAAATTGGTTTATAAAATGTAATTAAGCATGTTACATAACATACATAGGGCATAAAACATTTTCACAAGGCTTTTGTGAGACTAAAATTCATGGGAAATAAAAAAAAGAGAGAAAAAAAAAAAATCTAAATCACATACACAATAGAATAAAAGACATAAAGGAGAAACAAAACCTGTAATAGTGGTCGAATCTATAATGACACTCTCTGGACAACCACACACCTGTGCACAACGCACGGAAAAGTACTGAACAGAACTTTAATATTGGCAATATGGCAATTCTCATTCCAGTGTTCTGGACATACATAGGCAATGTTATTTGCCACCAACACAAATTCACCACTAGCAGTCAGAATCAAGATACTCGTTCTTGGTTTCTATCATTCATAACATGCGGTATGTGAAACTAATTTCTAGAGTGGGTCATTTATACGTGACCATCAAAACCATATTACCAAACTGTGCCACAGATCGTGTCAGAATTGGTCTGCATGCTAGTGGGGTACTGCTAACCAAACAGTTTCACGTTTAACACAGCATTACTAAACAAATCAAATCAAATATGCCCTAAGTCGTCTTACAAATGGATTAAATTTCTATGGATGATTTCGATTTCCATAAAATAAAAGCAAAGGGAACACTAAACAGGCCAAAATCAAGTGAAAAACAGTAAATATATTATTAAACCGTTTATAAACTGAGAACCGTCAGATACTACATACCACTGCAGATGCTAATATTTCCAAGTAAAATCTGAAATGCAGCTTGAAACGTACACCATTTCGACAAGTGTCTTTTTTTTTTTTAATTTCCATACTGAACTATCTAAAGCGTGACTGACCACTGGTTTCAGTGGAAGTGCACAACCCGTGGTAGTGCTGAGGTGAAACAGGTAAGAGTGTTAAAGTACAAGATACAGTAGGTGTATATGGTTATCTAAATGCTTTTAATATCCCTGCAATTACTTTTTAGTCTCAGACTTACCTGTGATGAAATGCATGTCCTTACTTTTAATTTATTCATTAATTTATTTTCCATTAACTATTACTTTAAGATTATGTTTGTATAAAATGACACTAGTCATACTTTCTACAGCAGAAACTGCACATTATGGAAGGCCAAGACGAACAAACTAAGGAACAGGGTTTCTCCCCAAATATCTTTCTTTTCTTGTCCAAAAGCTGCACTGTGAAAAGACTAAATGATTTTTTTTTTCATAAACAGCTCTTCATTAATCATGGGTTTGATCTTTACTGGAGGAATTCTGGCATGGAGTGATAAGGAATGGAGATGTGTAAAAAGGTCATTTTCTTTGTTGAAGGAGCGCGTGGTCTAGTTCTCTCCTCCCTCACCTCCTTCTCCCTCATCTGGTGCATTGTCGGATGTCCATAACTGGTGGAAGAGGAAAATATGACATGGTCAGAACGCATTCAGTATTATTTTAGTCTTAATTATACACCCTTACAGTTTTTATTAATATTTTCTATGTTAACCAAATTAAATTCTGTTAGAAATGTTATTTTAGTTAGTTTCTTTGTTTTTCCATCGAAGCTATTTTCAATGAACAAAAATGTAACTCTAGACCACAAAATCCGTCTCAAGTCACTGGGATATATTAATAACAATGACCAAAAATGCATTGTATGGGTCAAAATGGCTGATTTTTCTTTTATGGCAAAAATCATTAGGACATTAACTAAAGATCATGTTCCATGAAGATATTTTGTACTGTAAATATATCAAAACTTAATTTTTCATTAGCAATACTGTATATGCATTGCTAAGAACTTCATTTGGACAATGTCAGTCAATTATTGTTATATCCTAACAAACCATACATCAATGGAAAGCTTATTCATTGAGATTTCAGATGATATATAGATCTGAAAAATGTACTCCTATAGTCACAAATGTCTTGTTAATGATAACACTTCAAATAATGGCCCTTTTGTCCTTTACTGATCTCTTTAACTGCATCTCTCTGTTTTTACAGTACATCACACAACTATATCAAACCATTACTGGTCATCTTTGCCTTCAAAAATCAAACCACCTGTGAGAAAGTGAAATTTCTCTGCTGTTACTTACTGTGAGGTTGTCTCTCAGTAGCTGCATGATAAGAGTGCTGTCTTTGTAAGACTCTTCATTCAGCGTGTCAAGCTCTGCTATGGCCTCATCAAATGCCTAAAGATGTACAAAAACACATTCGTAAAAAACCTAAAGTTTATATATCGTAAAATTACATATATACCACAAACATGGTCATTTAAACGGTACCTGTTTAGCAAGGGCGCAGGCCTTTTCTGGAGAGTTGAGAATCTCATAGAAAAAGACAGAAAAGTTGAGGGCCAGACCCAGACGTATGGGGTGTGTGGGCTGCATCTCTGTCTTGCTTATATCAAATGCTTTCTGATAAGCATCCTGAGAGTTGTCTATGGTTGCTGTAAATAAAAACAAAACACTTTGTTAGGCTCGCAATTCATATCAGGTCCAAAAATGTCCCAATATCTTTTCTTCGTTCATTTTACTGATTTTTCTTGTATTCACTGAAGTTGAACATGCATTTGTCTTAAAAATCAAACGTTAGAAGCAGAAAAAAAATCCTTAGTGTCGATGCATACAAAGCTACAAAAAGAAACACTACTAAAACAGGGACATTCAACAAATAAAAATATGAAATTAATGAGGCCAAAATGTTTTCAAAAATTCTTGCTGAGAATGAGTATCTCTGTTGAGCAGATAATGATCAGCCTATACTCAGACACGAGACAAACTTCCCCTCGTTTAGATGTTTCCAGTTACATCATACCAAGGAAAGTCCAGTCCTAGTTTAAAAGGAAATGCTTGTAAAAGCCACAAAAACAGCAGTCAAGCATTCTTACCTTTCTTGTCGTCTCCTGAGGCGACTTCAGCGAGGTATCTGTAGTAGTCGCCCTTCATCTTCAGGTAGAAGACTTTGCTCTCAGGATTTGTGGAATTCTGAATTAAATATTTGTTCAGCAGCTCCTGTAGAAGAAGAATAAAAGAAAGAAATTAAGCATTTACTCCACAATTATTCTATATTTAGACACTTTCATGTTATTTCATTCGGCCACCAGAAACATGCAAACCAGCAGGTGAGTGACCTTAAATACAGGTTAAATATCAGCTCATCCTCCTGTTAGTGCCGGTCCCATACAGACTCAAAGCAGTTTTAAGGGATTTCCCTCCTTCATTTTAGTCCAGGATTAAGCTTAATCTCTGTCTCGGAGACTAGCCCCTAGCTGAAGCGCTCCATCTCTGCATCCGTCTACCCACCTAAGACTGCTTCAGCTGTAATCTGTTTCAGTGAAAGCAACAGCTTTAAGGCACAAGTAAATACCAGATTAACCGCCACACCAAAGATGAGACAGATTACCACAGAAAGGCCAACACAAATTCACAAGGTATGACCCACTGCTTACCACGCTATGGTAAGAACAGGTCAGAAAATTCACCATCAAGAGCTTAATATTTTTCTCCATCCTCCTTCACTTCACAGTGTTCTGCTTCACAAACACCGTAATAACAGAAATCATTAGGAAAGGGGGGGTCCAACATTTTACTGCTCTCTCAGCGATTAAAGAGATAGTTCACCCAAAAATAAAAACGGTGTCATCATTTACTCACCCTGAATGGCTAACGTTATTCTGTGGAACATGACATGTTTTTGACCTTACGTTAAAAGTCTATTGACTTCCATTGTGTCATTTTTCAAAACAACTCCTACATACAGGTTTGGAGTGAAATGAGTAAACAAGTAAATGACAGAACGTCCCTTTAATAATGTTTTGGCTTGAGGAGTACAAACTGCACCCAGAGGCTTCAAAACAGACAAAACCAAAAGCGTAAGAAACATTCTCCGGCATGAGGGCCTGTTTCTTCTTGCTTGCCTGAATAGAAAGCCCTGCCAGAGGATTTTTTTTGTCATTCTTCACACTTGTCAAGGATTCTCAGCACAGAGATGCCAGTCATTGATGACCAAACCAGAGAAACAAGGTCAGTGCTATTCCAGCATCCTTCTGGCCTGAAAATGTAGAAGCTTCTGAGAAAACTAAAAGCAGACGCACATAAAATAGCACAAAACTGAGCATCCAAACCCCAAATCTCCTAATTTATGTGAATGCACTTGCATCACATTTTCAGAATCAGCCGAGGAAAAGAAAACACTTATTCAAAGTAAAAGACGTTCACATCATCACAAAATATTATTTTCATTTATGTTATTTTGAACATTCAATACCAAAAAAAAACCTTAAACATATCACGATTGTCATCAAAATATTAAGCAACACATCTGTGACTTTCAAATGTCTCATTAAATCAATATAATAGAATTATTTCTGAAGGATCAAGTGATACTGAAGACTGGATAAATGGCTGCTAAGCTTTGCAATCACAGAAATAAATTAAGTTTTATCATATTAAAATATATTATAACGTATTAAAATAGAAAACCTATTTTTAAATTGTTATCTTTTCCAATATTATGTTTTAACTGTATTTTTGTGTTTTTCTTAACATAAAGACATAAAATATAAGAATTGTCAAATAGACTTCCAACAACTGACTAGGTTAAAAAAGTCAGGTTAAGGATTTAGTGTGCAAACATTCATTTCTCTACATTCTGGGAGCTAAAGCCCTTTCTGATAAGTTATGTTTCTAATTTCATCCCAGCTACAGTGAAAGTGCATTTTCTGTTACAAATCCACCATACTATAAAATCTGACATAATTATGATAAGACTCCAAATATGTTTAGTTGTTGATCATGAACACACACAGGCAAATATCTTTATGCACTCCCTTGATCTTCCAACAAATATAAATCAATGCTAAACGCAGGAAAGCCTTGTTCAGAGAGTGTAGTCCTCCCTGCTGAGAGTAAGAGAGCTGGCAGCATGTGGCAGACTGTCTGGACAGGTGGGGGTGTGGAACAACCTTGATCCCAGAGCAGATTCAACAGTGAGATGAGTCACAGACACACCCTCAGCCATCACAGACGAGCTGGGAAATCAAGCTGGAGTTCTCGCTAAAGCCGTGCACAGAAACAGCCATGACTCAGTCCTGGTTCAGACTGGACTACAGCTAAACCACTGACTTACCAGAAAGACAGTGACTGATTGTGAATGCTTTCTATTTCCACAGGAAGCACTTTTTGGAAGTCCAGGTAGAAACTGATAAACCAATAAATGTTTTGTGTTTGTGATATGGCAGATAAATGGCCAAAGTTAGCATGAAACGGAAATCGTCCCATCTATATTCTAACCACTGTAAATGATTGATCCATGTATATTGAATCCGCTTTTTTAAAATCAGAATTTTGATGATGGTTAATCACAATGTCAGTCTTTTATCAGAATTTCAGTTACAGCATGACTTTATTATTCTATACTTCTCTGTTTAAAAAGTTTTAAATGCTACCTGGATTTAGGCATCCCAACTAGGGTTGGGCGATCTCCACCAATTTGGCATCGTACGATGTAAAATGTGAAACATCTCGATGGACGATGGCATCGTCATCGTATTCGGTGGTTGGGAGTATTTAGTTGTAACTAAAACAGGCTGACTGACAAAAATAACAGTGCTCGCGCGAGCAGGTGAGAGGGGATCGAGCGTGCGAGAGCTTTAATTGCACGCGAGGGCTTGAAATGAGCTCACGGGCCCCGTTTCTTCGCATGTACATCTGTTTTCCTCTCGCGGAAATAATTTTCTGCGCTCGCCAGCATCAGTGGTGCACTCGCTTATTAATGGCATAGATTTGCCGCCATAGATTAAGTGTGTTTTTCGCGAGCTGGTTGCTGCTGCTGCGGCGGGACGGGGCTGAGGATCGCTATGCCGACTCAGCATTGTGATGTCTACCGGCCATCGGCGATGGCATCGTCTATTGACCCAACCCTAATCCCAACATCATCTACATTAAGAAAAATAGTTTTGAGATAGTAGTAGTTTAAAATAATAATATGTAAATAATATAGGAGATATCCAATAAACATCTAATATCCAATACTGATCCAAAAAAAATTAAAAATCACATGATTTCATAAAATTGTATTATGCATACACAAGCCACTTAGATATCACCTCTAGTACTGGCATCTGCCATTAAAAAAAAAAATAAAACACACATTGATTGACAGTTTATTTTACAATATTATTCTATAATATTGTCTATACAACACCCATAAAACATGGTCTAATAGTAATGAATTATGGTCTTCTCTAGACCACAATAAGAGCTACCATTTCAGCTCATTATGTGAGAAAATAAACCACATCCATTTTTAGAACAAACCTCCTTCAGGCAACATTAAACATTGTTGCATTTATTTAAAGAAACAGTTTAGTGTCTGCGTGGATAAGACTAAAGTATTCCACCGGCAACACAAGCACTGAGAATGAGGAACTGCATAGCTCACTATTACCCAGCAGGCATTCAGAAAGCGTTACTAAACAGCACCTGAATGCACCTTCACACACACCCACTGCTGAACTTTGATCATCTCATCTCAGTCAGGGCCATGATTTGATTATATAAACAAACACTTCCTTCTGTGGGAAGTGTCTATCAGGAAACACTTCTCTTTTTACATCATACCAATTAGATCACGGGAGGTTTGCTTTACGTAACGCTATTGAATACAAACTGCACGGCTTCAAAATGGATTCATCACTACTAGATATAAAAATAATGAGACTGTCCTTGTGCAAGACTGTGCATGCTCCCCTTAATATAGACACCCTCGTCTCCAGCGAGAGCCAAAACTGGGCTGCTGTTCCATCAGAAAAGAGGACATTTTCTCTACCATGTTATGTGTAACACACACATGTGGTGAACACATACTAATAGCCCTTGAAGCATCTCTTTTGCTCACGACAGCCGTCTTACAAGCACTTGCCAAATATTAGCCTATTTGGGAAGATGGCACATTGCGTTCCCAAATGCACAAAATAAGTGACACAAACAGAGAGCACATGTAGAGACGTGTTTGTATGTTTTTTTTCCTGCTGTAAACACCACCCATTGAGCTGATGTGTGTAAATAAACACAGAGCCGTACTTCACTCTACAACATGCAAGTCATGTATTTATTTAATTGACTGATAAATCTCACCAAGTCATATCACAGTTTTGGCTTGATTTGGACTGTGTAGCCCTGTCACAGAGACATTTCTGTTCTTATTTGTGACTGGTATTGTTCATCCATTGATAATTTTTTTAGCTTAAATATTTTACACTATTTTATTACACTGTACAAATGTGTAAAACTCACCAACACATCGTTGCAGATTTCCCGCAGTTCAGTCTCCACTTTCTCTCGGTATTCCTTCACCATCTGCAGTTTCTTGTCGTTCCCTTCGGTCTTCTGCTCGATGCTGGAGATCACCCTCCAGGCAGACCTCCGGGCACCTACCACATTCTTATAGGCGACAGACAGCAGGTTTCTCTCCTCATTAGACAGCTCGGACCCAGCTTCGGTCACCGACTTCATACAGGTCGCCATATCATCATAGCGCTCGGCCTGCTCGGCCAGCTTCGCCTTCTGGATAAGCTCTGTTCTGTCCATCCTGCTGCGTTTCTTTAAGTCTGTGAGTTTTTCTAGGTCTATGGGACACTCGACTGATCAATGGAGGGGAATGAACCGCTGCTTAATCCCTGAAGAGGCTGAGAGGAAGATAATGACAGTCAAACTCCATATATTGATTAGAGAACAGTGGTCACAAATCATTTATGCGACCCACCCATCCTATTCAATACCATGCATTGACGACTCTTTCTTTTGAAGCGTGTGACTATTTTATGACTTCAAAGACTTAAAATGTTTGTCATAAACCAACTGAATTTCAAAAGACAAATTTGTCGCCACCTACTGGCGTAACGAATAGAAAGAGTCACTGAGCGAATCGGTGAACGAATCTTTTGTGGCAAATGATTCGAATCGCTAAAATGACTCAAAATCCCTACGAGAAGCCCTTCCGTGTGAATCTTACACTTTTCATTCATTACTAGCGTACAATTCGTCTTAAAACCTAGCGAGTTGCCTAACGTGAGCAAAACAGCGTTCCGACAGATGTTGTCTTGGTCTAGGTAACGTTAGGTAACGTAAGTCTAGGTTTAGAGACACGGACAAGGGTGTGTGTGCTGCACATCTGTGTCAGTGTGATCCGTGTAGCCCTGCCCTGTTCACTAAAATGTGCATGTCTTAAAAGTGGACCCACTGTTTTAACATGAATACACAAACTATAACACTGCCGATCAATACACCGATCAAAATCTCACGGAGTCGATACGAATCAATGAAATCCAGCCTGATTTCCGTAGCAATGAGGTTACTGGCTCTCTATACAAAGCGTCCATTTGACAATCTCAGCAGTCGGATACGCATATTACCATATGATAAACACATTTTTGTTTATTCCACAAATCTAGATCAAAGTACAGCTATATAATTTTTAAAAATATATTTTTTTTTAAAAAGCAATTGTAGCAATCTGACGACCCGCCTTTAACATCTTGTCCAATGCGTGTTATTTTAGGCAACAAATATATAACAAAGAGAATACAAGCGTCCTATATAAACGGTAAATACATGTTTACTACATTGTAATAAGCAAATCAACCCTTTTTCCTAATCGATATGGACGCAGTTTGGCAGCCCCTCCTGCCTATCAACCGAGGCAGCGAGGTTTTACCGATTACGCCGTCCATTAAAAATTGTATATAAGAATTTAAGCTTGTACGATAAATAAGC
The DNA here is from genome assembly GCA_032361145.1 of Enteromius fasciolatus. Taxonomy (NCBI): domain Eukaryota; kingdom Metazoa; phylum Chordata; class Actinopteri; order Cypriniformes; family Cyprinidae; genus Enteromius; species Enteromius fasciolatus. The sequence goes on along the minus strand of JAUMHR010000072.1, from coordinate 12,393,596 downwards.
ATAAAACCTCAAAGCTAAAATATATTAGACTGCA
>JAUMHR010000072.1:12379370-12392163 GCA_032361145.1 Enteromius fasciolatus | reverse complement strand
TAGCATAGCATAACTTATGAATTGCATTTCATTTATTATTATTTTTTAATTATTATTATTATTTGTTGTTTACATTATTTGTAATGCTCTAGACAATGTCAAATTCCAAAAATTACTAAACATTTGTCTCTAGTCGTAAGAGGTTATGCTCCCTTTGTGAATTGTGAAATATTAATAATATATTTTATTATTGTTGTGATGGCAAAGCTGAATTCTCAGTGCATTACCCCAGTCGCTTGATTGATAGTATGTAGTACACTTTTAATATTTGTATAAAGAAAGAAATATAAACTACAGCACAGAAAAATGATTAGCCTGACCATCCCTAGAGCCTAAAACCCAGAGAGTTCCCATTAGACAATAGGCCTTTTAACTTTGTTGAAACATGTTTTTACTCTCCACAGTCAATTTCCTGTGAGGTAACTAGCAGACTGAGTAACTGGGTGGGGCTGAATGCATGACAAATTTAGACATCCTAGCTTTGTCTGAACAGGTTAATTTTTAGTAATCCATTTAAACACACAATAACTCACAGTGACTCTAGATAGTCAAACATAGTTGATATTATTTTTGACTTGAAGGACAAACAAGGAGTAAATTAAACAGACATTTTATTTAGATATTTAAGAAAATGGGAATTGTAGCAGCATTTATACAACTCACACCCTACTTGGCTTTATAACAGAAGCTCATCTATTTTAGAAAGAAGCAGGATTTCAGCCTGCATGGGCAAAGACCAGGCTCAGCTCACAGAGGAGAAGACTTGCTTAATCCCATCTGAAAGGTGATGTGCTAAACTCCAGCAGGTCATGTCATGTCCTACAACCTTACACAAACAACCTACATGCCATGAATATATAGTTCAGTGTGCTTCAGTGTCACATGATCCTTCAGAAATCATTCTAATGCCCTAGTAATGGGTGCTCAATGGTTTTTATTATTTACAATGCTGACAGCTGCTTAAAGGGATAGTACATCCCCAAAAATAATATTCTGTCATCATTTACTCAGCCCCATGCTGTTTGGTTGAACACAAAATATATTCTGAAGAATGCTGGTTAACATTGACTTCCATAGTATTTTAGTTTAGTTTAGCAGTATATGTAGGAAAGGCAAGTATTTATATAGGCTAATACATTTCATATCCAACGGTAATTCAAAGTGCTTTATATAAAATAAATGAAAATAATCATGAACATAATCACAACAAATAAAACAAGGAAATTAAAAACTTTTAAAATTATTTAAAAGTGTTTTAAAATGAATTAAAACAATTAAGAATAGAAAAAAAAACATTATACATAAGATACAGTGCAATCAGTTATCAGTTCAAAATTTAACAACCTTTTTTGGAAAATATTTTCCTATGTTTTCAACTTGTACAGGTTTGGAATAACATATGGGTGAGTAAATGATAACAGAATTTATGTATTTATTTTCTGGGTGAACTATACCTTCATTTTTGTAGAAACCAAGAAATTTGTGATATTATTGTCTTTGCTCTAAATTTTAAACAATTTATTGCAGTTGCGCTAAATAAAAGTATTAATTTTGACAAATATTAAGCAGCTAAAATATTTACCACGCAAATAAAAACTGAAGGTTTCTCGAGCGGCAAATCAGTCTATTAAAATGATTTCTGAAGGATCATGTGACCATGAAGACTGGAGTAATGATGCTGAAAATTCAGCTTTATCATCACAGGAAAAAAATGAAATTTGAAATATATTCATATAGAAAACTAAAATAAAAGTATGGAAACAGTTATTTTAAATTATAAAAATACTGCTCAGTTCCAAACGTCTTGTGGGCCGTGTGCTGACATACAGCACCTCTATTAATCTGTAACTAAAAATTGTAATTATATAAGTACGTGCTGTGTTGGTGAATGAAGCTGCAGCATTGAGCAGTCTGTCAGTGATAGTGCTGTCATTGTGACTCACAGGTCGGGTGTCTACGGTCACACCGCCTGAGGGGAATCAATATGTGGTGTCAGTGTTCTGTCAGAGAGGAACAAAGACATTCGCCGACATACAACAAATCCCAAAAATGGCTGCTTGTGTGTGTATGGATACATGACTCTGCACTCATCTAAGATACAGGAACAGAAGGCTATAAGAGAGCAGACGGACAACAAGCTTTTCTGTCTGCACTGACTCTTCCCTCAACGACCAGCACATGGTGCTTGATGACTGTCCTCTGAGCCTGCAGAAGGTCTATTCTTTTTTTTAGCCTGTGGTCTTGAGTTCCATATGCAGTAGCAACTACGGAGGTGTTAAAACAATCTGCCCACCCGTAAGCAGAAACACCAATCTATACTGCATGTAAAGACTCAAACACATGGTCAGAGTTGCACTTCACCCTGTCTAAATTTCCTCCAAACAACATCTCTACCGTTTCACACAGCACCGACATGAACAGTTTAACTTCGCTGGTTCAAAACAGTCATCCATCTTTACTTTAAATTAGATTCTGTTCTAATTAGCATGTGAAAAATACAATAACCCTGTCTCAGTGGATACATCAAAGCCCCTGCTGAAAGTGCTCAGACCTGGAGAACTGATTACCTTATTGCTTTCTCACTGTAAATGAGGAGACCGGGGGGTGCAGTTACGTAGGTGGGTGGGCTCGGGGAGTTGTGTAGGCAATCTGATTGAATGAGACGAGGGTGTATTTCGTACTCTGCATGGCTGTGTGTGAGTGTGTAGGAGTGAAGGGGGTGTAATTGGCCCTTGGCACTCTAATTTTCTGTCCTTTCACCATTGTGATCATTGTCGGTGAGTATGTAGCGCTGGATCCACTACTACACAGCTTTAACAGCAACAAAAAGATCTTTTCTTTTCTTCTTCTTGCGTCATTTGTTAATGTTACAGCCCATATGAATGTACTCTATTTACTTTCTTAATTCACTTTACTTTTTTTAACTTAATTGTTATTTAAAAAAAAAAAAGCTTATGCTCATAATCTTTTTTTGAATCAAAATGTCACAGTTCCTTCTTGGATGACATCACAAATCCGTCTTCTATTCCTCCTCTCTAACTAGCTCCATTCTAGTAAATAACCCATTAAACATTGAAAAGCTCTGTAAACCATTTATTTTTTTGCTGAATAATTCTTTTTTATTTGGAAAAATGGCACATTGGATACCTGATGCAATAAATTAATACCAAAAACATTTCTTATTCTTACTCTTAATCATTTACTAATATACTTTAAGATGATTTATATGTGTCTATACAGGAAGTAATTTTTAGAAATATTTTAATTTAAAAGTTGTTTATTTTTCATGTGTATTGTTGTAGTGTATGGAAAGAGTTACCAAAACACTTTAAGTTGTATCAAATTATAAAGTAATTGAAACAAAAACGTTTTACTATGAAAACTGGCTACCACTTTTGGATTAAAAATAAAAAATGAATAAATTAATGAAATAAGGAATGGACAAACCAGCAAAAAAAAAGAAATGTAATGAATGTAGGTAGTTGGGCCTTTTATCCCAGATTGATTTTTTTTCTCATAATTGCAAGACAAAAAATATTTAGAAAAATAAAGAGAAGTCAATATTGGGAGAGACTGCCAACTTGCAATAGTGAGGGGAAAAGTCAGAATATTGAGTTAAAAACAATTACCTTTTATATTTTGAACTCCATGGCAAAAACAAAAAAACAAGATTTAAAACTTGAAATGGCAAGAAAAAAAGTTTTTTTTCACAGAATTATGAGATACAAATCTAGGTTGTGAGATAAAAAGCTGCAATTACAGGTTTCCAGACTATAACTAATCCATTAAATTGTTACCAGAAGTGTGTACAGTAATTCAAAACTTATGGATGGCGCAAAAAGGCTGGGCTTTTTTAACAGATCCAGGGTTTTTATTCCAACTACAGATTGAAGTTCAGCGTTTTTGTATCCCTGCCAGGAACAGTCAGATCAACAGAAGGGTGGAGGCTGACAAATAAGTGTGATATCTGAGTGTAGGTAACACTTTGTGAAATATTTCATTGTAACAATACTTATTCTTTCATTTCTAATAACATTTAAAGATTGTGTGTGTTGCTGTGCAGGATGCTTGCATCTATGAGCCCTGCCCTATAAATAATGCACCCACTAAGTGCAGAATGCTCACAGGACCTTAACCACACAACTACATGTGTATATTAATGCATGTGGGCATGTGTGTGTCAGTGTGTGTTTGCATGCGCTATCTTAGGCTTAATGGTTCCTTCATGCTGTTTGCATTTAATTCATTCTGTCCCTTCTCTCGCACTCTTCGCATCCATCCTATACACCTTCCTCCTCTTGCAGCCTTGCACGAGGTGTTAGTGAAAGTTTCTCTTGATGTTAAAGGTGTGATATTAGCATCAGTGGTATTTTTCGCCTTGTTCAAACCTGCCAAGACTGAGTCACAACCAAGAGCTCAGTCAGCTCCAATAGTCTCATGGATATATTTTCATACCGTTTCCATGGATGTGCATCACCTCTCCATTTAAAGTGATGGGTGGATGCAAAGATGAGAAGATCATGAGAAACAGACTATGAAGAAGCACATACAGTATGTTTGAAATCATGTAGCGCCTCAGTTAAAGCGGCACATGAACCAATCATCTTTTTATATTTACTAGTTAAAGCATGAAATAAACACGAATGAGCATCAGAAGGTTTTTATTTCAAATGCGGGAAAGCCGTCAAACCATTCTAGAAGTTTAAATCCACTGGCTTGTTTGTCAGAGAAAATAGTTAATACAGCATTACGATTGGTCAGATCGCCTGTCAATCAAACTCCTTGTGAGATAAAGTGTCACAATTACCTTTTTACATTTTTTATTCATTGGTTAAAACGAGCTTCCATAGGCATACATTTATCTGTGGGGTTCAGAAAGTTTAGAGTTTCCCACAGACTCATTTTGATAGGATAAGAGATCATCACATTGCTAAACAATTCAATTAATAGAGCTAATGTTAGCAGAGGAAGATATAGACGGGCATGGAGCGGTTAGGAGGACGCATAGATAACTTGTGTGAGGCAATAATCTCTGCTCTCTGTACAGTGTGGAGGTGGAGAGCTGTTATGTAAGAAGTGGGTGTCCTCCTACTAGCTGCTGTAGATTTCACTGCTCAACTCTGCTGTGTGGGACGAAGTGCTTTTGTCCCTTTTCACTTTCTCTCTTCCTCCTTAGCCTTCCCACCTCCTCTTTTAATACTTACTTTCTTCCAAACTCTCGTGCCAAAGGTCACGACTGCATTACGTAAAGCACACACACTGCACAAACGTCTTCCTGGGAAGAATTTTGTAGTGCTGTGTCAGCAACAATGCTTAGCAACTGCAGGACAAGGTTCTTCATGGTTTCATGGCAACCCGTTTCATCCGAGAACATAAATGCTACTAAACATAGAACAATTTACATTCAGTTTTTTGCATATTTTAAATCTGTTTGCAAAACCAAAACCTTTGTTTATTGATTGTGGCACAGGGTCCAGAATTCTAACGGTCCTGCATGTGCTTAATCCTTGCTAAATAAGAGTGTTTTTACAGTGACGTGACCTCCTTCCTATGAAGAAATGCAGGGCTCCTACTGTAGGTTTAGGGTGTGTCTCATCATGAAGCCGCTGGTGACTCAGGAGAACTCAAGCACACCCAAACCATTCACTGATTGGAAATCAAATGGCTGCTGACTAGAAAGACGAAGCTAACAGGTGTGGCTGAGAAATCATAGGAACTTTACACTCCATTATGTTTTTAGTCACCCCTTATAATCTTTTTTGAAGCCTGTGATAATTGTTCTCTTCACTCGGCTGTATTTTGGTTTAATAGACGTGCTTTTGTATTTCCACAGAAACACTGTCATTTGTGCTGTTGTAAATGTGAGGTCAGGGTCTTGCTGGTTAGCATGACTATGTTAGCCACTGCTGGAACTGACATAGAATAGCTATTAATAATTAGTAGTACATTGTGATTTTGTTGTTGTTGTTGTTGTTGTTAGCAACCAACATAGGCTTTTAATCATGTATATTTACCCAGTACTGGATTGTCTTTTTTAGAGCACAACTAATTTGACTAGAGCAATCATCAGCTGGGTCTGGGAGTATTTGTCACGATACGACTGCCACCGAACGCTCTTCAGCAGGAGATAAAGATTCGAGAGGCAGGAGTTGTCAATGAAGGACATTTATTTACAGGACCGGAGCTAAACAAGACAATCCCGAACGCAGTACGACACTCATAACATTTTAACAACGGACAGGGGAAACAAGACATGGGTAAGACTTTATACACAGACTAATTAACAACACCTGGACAGACACGGCTGGGAACCAATACACGCTAAGGGTAGGGGCGGGGCTACAAGAGGCAGGCACACACGAGGAACCAAAATAAAGACAATAACAGAAAAGCACATATACGACTGATATCGTAACACAAAACTAGAACGCCAGAGGGTGTAACAAACAAAACACAGACCAGGCACGCCTGGGGGCGTGACAGTATTATTTTATGAAATTAATTAACCATGTTTGGACCATTTATGTGTGTATAAATATATGAAAAGCAAAAATATATGAATATACAGTTCTCTCTCTCTCTCTCTCTATATATATATATATATATATATATATCTACAGTACTGTGTCAAAAGTACAAAAGTCTCAGGCCACTAGTATTTTCAGCAACAAAAAATGGTTTTAAGTGGGTTATTTTTATCTTCTGCGGTAGCTTGTCAGTTGGAAATATCAGTTTACATTTCCAAACATTATTTTTGTCATTAATTGTAGTGAGATTATTGTCTGACAACAGCCAGTGCTCCACACAGAGATCTGATCTGATCATCAGATCATGAAGTAACAGAACAAACTGAGACAGACTAAAATCAGAAGAACTGTGGAAACGTCTCCAAGATGAAGAAAAAACCTACCTGGAAAGTTACGGTACTGTTCAAAGTTTTAGACGTGTAAAAATACTGTAAAATGATGATGCTTTCAAAAACAACGCCATTAATAGATTTAATTTATCAATTAACTAACTATTAACTAAATCAAATAAATATTTGGTATTACAGCTTTTGGTAAAACAGCTTCTGTTCCGAGGTACACCTGCCCGTAGCTTTCCAGGTAGGTTTTGTTCTTCGTCTTGGCGTTGCCACAGTTCTTCTGGATTGAGTCTGTCTCAGCTTGTTCTGTTTCTTCATGTGATTCCAGTCAGACTGGATGATGACCAGATCAGATCTCTGTGTGGAGCACTGGCTGTTGTCAGACTCCTTGTGCAGACAACAATATTACTAGATTATTGCAATTAATGACAAATGATATTTAAATAAACAAATTTCGGGAGGAGCATGTTTGAATGTTAACCAGCTGCATCCGATCTCCCTATTACCTAATTACCCAATCAGAACATAATCCTGTCCTTTATATAACTTCCTCTCTCTAGCATCTTTGCTCTTGCATCCCTCCGCCTCCCCTTACGCCGGCCAGAGGAGAACTGGTCCCCGCTAAGTTAGGTTTCTCCCAAGGTTTTCTCCCTAACAGAGTTTTTTCCTTGCCACCGTCACTCTAAGCTTGCTTAGTCGGGGACATCCGGTTTCCAGTATTATTAGACTATCCATCAGCTTATGTGTTTACTCATTTGCCATTCCACTCTCCTCCTGGGGGCACGTGGTGACCAGGCTGGGCTCCGAGCTCTTCCCTGCCCTCGCCTCTTAGGGGTTAATCCCCTAGGGCTCGGGGCCCGCCAGGCTCCCTGCATGCTCCCTGGACAGTCCGCCAAACATGCTTTATATTGGTTATAAATGAGGAAGTGGGAACTCTGTCCGGAAATGTAAACTGATATTTCCAACTGACACGCTACCGCAATAACAGACTTAAAACCATTTTTTATTTCTGAAAATACTGAGACTTTTGCACAGTCTGATTGTCTTTACTAAAATATCCAGCTTATCATCTGATTTGCTTAATAATGATTGTTAAGGCTTTGGATATGATGAAAGAAATAAAACTACAATAGTCAGAGCAAATGGTCAAATGCTTTAATCACAGGTTGGGCTTTTACCACACCTTATTTCACAACATCCTAAATCCCCGAATACCTCGACATTATTGTAGTAGAATGATAATTGCTCTTCTGTCCAACAGTGACGTCATGCTGAAAGTAGTACATGATGCACTGAGCTCTCAACCTACATTGATTGAATTGGCAGTATTAGCGCTCTCTCTCTCTCTCTCGTTGGTGAGTGCATGGGCAGGGGACAAACAGCGCAGGCTGCAAGATGAATGTAATTACAGTTCTGCTGAGTCACTTTGTTTTGCCTCCAGATGAGTATCAGAAAGATCACTGAGGTCACGCAGAGAAAGTTGCATTATAGGCCAGGCTTTGAATTTATATGTGTGCTTGTTTTTGTGGTGAACAACAGCTCACAGCATTATTCATGGTACATAAGAACAGAGGTAAATGAAGGTTTTATTTTTGGGCCTCAAAGAGGTTTTAGTTCTTCGCTTTGACCATATGCTGATTGTTATCACTGATCTCCATGACAAACCTTGCTGCCGATTAATATAAAAAAAACACACCACTCATGTGATGAAGCACAGATCACGACCCCTTCCATCTCACACACAACGCATGTTAAATCATGTTGTAATATAGCCCTTTTATTTACTGATCATCACTTAATTATGTTGTTCTATTTAGCAACATGTAAGGACATGTTTTTAAACGAGAGAAGAACATCAAGTGACTATATGCCAGCACAATATCTATTTTCTCACTAAAATCTTGCTCTTGGAAGGTCTGTGCATCTCTCTGCATTTCTCCCTCCGCCTGTCTTGTTATGCGCAAAACACCACCCTCGTGGTTACTATAGCAATCCTCCAGGACAACCTACACTTCCTTTTGTTATGACATGTAGAGATTTAATTCACAGGACAAAACCAGCAGGGCCATGTTTGTTTACTGCATTGTTGTGGATAATCACAAGCAAAAATGCTTCAGGATATGCTTTGCACATTGACACCTTCCTGAAAGGAGTTGCATCTGGTCTCGGGATAAGTTTCTGCGTCCGCTACACTTAACTAAAATAATTCACTCAAAAATTAAATTAGCTGAAAATGTTCTCACTCTCAGGCGATCCAAAATTTAACTCATCTCACATTTGAACTTTATCTTGGAGAAATATACAATTTTTAATTACTATATCCTCAATAAATGGCTGTCAAAATGAAAGTCCAAACAGCTTTAACTTTAAAGTGCCCCTATTATGGGTAATGAAAGGTTCATTTTTTGGTTTTGGGAGTCCCCAACAACAAGCTGACATGCATGCAAGGTAAAAAACACTTTCATTGTCTAATACATAAAATGTATTTTTTCTTACCAAAAACATTTTCTTAGTGCTCAATGACTCCCAAATGATTTGTTTAAAGGGGTCCTCTTTTACAAAGTCTTTTTTTTGTCAAAAATCTGCATTATTTTTCACATAATTTACATTATTACAATACCTTTCCTTCCATCCTGGTACAAACAGCTAGATTGGTAGGCCTTCCTTCCGAAAACCTAAATGCGCTGTGATTGGTTAGCTGCCCCAGTGCCTTGTGATTGGCTATTAGCTTGGCAGAATGACTAAAAGCAAAAACAATTCAAAACAAATACATCAATGGATTTTGGTGTGAGAGGACAGCAGGAGTTGACTTTTTACTATGAAGCATTATTATGGATTATGAACTGGTATTTTGGCCAGAAGCTAACGTTTAAAGTCAAAACATCTTAATGATGGATTTGTTTACTACAAACACATAGCTTTTGGCTTCACAAGACATTAATTGAGGGGTCGGCGTACTGTAATGTTTTTATCAGCTGTTTGGACTCTCATTCTGACGGCACCCATTCACTGCAAAGGATCCATTGACATAAGGTTAATTTCCTCCAACGAAGAGGAGGAATTAGATAGATGAGGTTTGAGGAAAAACCATAGGAAAAACCAGTAGCATATTTGCATATTCATCCTCTCCAGTATCTGTGATATAAAGCACTCATTTGGACGTTGCTGTTGTCATGGAGATTTGGTTTAATAAACAGCATGGTTCAAAAAGACATTGCTTATGTCTTTCCGTGAATCACTGTTGAGTTCACTTGTTCCACACACACACACACACACACACACACACACATAAATACACAGAGTGGATAATTTGTGACTATACTTCTCTTACATAGCAGAGGTTACAGTAAGTCTGCTACAAATATAGTGTTCGGCCAAGGTTTGAAATGCTGAATGTGCTGATTTGTCATGCAATGCAAATATTGGGGAGATTTCCACAATAACGAAATGCACTGTTGGCTGCTATATCTTGCCAGTTTTAATAACCTCAGATTGTTCAAGCTGAGATCAGTTAGGCATCATATGGTACCGTTTGATTGAATGCATTTACAACAAGAAATGAAATTTACTGAATATGTGATAGCGACAGGTACCATAGATTTTAAATGACATTTCTCTGCAGTCAAATGTGTTGTATCACATACTGTTGAACTGCTGCTTCAGTCTCGGTTTGAGGTGTGTGACATCAGTGAAATGAAGTTACACGCTGAGAATACAATAATGCAATCCAGTATTTGAATCAATCAGAGCCACATGCATTTCAAGCAGCGAATGCTCTGTGATTAACACTGTTCTCCTGTCTCCATGGTTACCAATATGCTGGGGCTGAATGTGGGCCGAAACTAATAACAAGTCCTCTGAGAATATCAGTGAGGAAAAATGCAAAAATTGTTTCGGTACATGTAGTGTGTGCAAAGCATTTGAATGAAACGTACGCTCTGATCTATGGGTCACATTCCAAAAAAACGTTGCACTTTTGTTAACAGAAAGTGATGCACAATGAAAATAACCAAAGCATAAAATTGTGAACAGCTATAGGACAGGAAAATAGCCTTTTAACTTTTATATTTTTAAAGCCATTTTTTCTTTCTTAAACAGAGAGTAAAAACCATATATTTTTTATTCATGTCATATATATATATACACACACACACACACACTTTTGTTTTGCTTAATGTCTTTTTATTAGTGTATGTTTTTTATATCAAAACAGTTGTTACAACTTTTTATATTGCTTTTATTTGATCTTTTTTTAAGCTTATTATAGTTTTTAGCTCATTTTAATTTTACTTAAAATAAAAAAAATATAAAAAATGTATTTTATATTTATTTTAATTTGTATAATATTCAACATTATTTGTTATTAATATTGTTATATTAACACTAAATACACATTTTGTTAAATATTTTAATGCAAACATTTCATTAAGAATGCCAAAAAATATTTATTAAGAAATATTAAGACTTTTTTTCTAAAAATATAATTATATACAATATAATAATATTATATTCTAATACAATACACATTTGTTTCTGTGATTTTTGGGGACTGCTAACTCTGAACCTAAACCTACTCAGAAAACCTGTTTGCAATTTTACACTTTCAGAAAAACATCAAGTACTATTTTAATATATTTTTTTCCTCTCGGGGACCGCAGTGTAGCATAAAACTGCAGCATAAACACACACACACACACACACACACACACACGCAGGGAGAGAGATAGTAGATGGTTGTTTACCTTTTGCTTTGATAACAGGACATTTTGAGAAATTGCCCACATGAATATAGAATATATATATATATATATATATATATATATACACAACACAATAGCTGTCCGTCTGAAAAAGCAGAGGAGGTTAACCTCGTGCATGACACACATGTAAGCAGATGCACATAAAAGATGAAAGTCCTTACATAGAGCAGCAGAGACCAAATTAGTGCCTTATTATCATAACATATTCATAGGTAGCTACGCATCAATTCTTTTAAGTGTTTTAAGTATCATGTCATGTGCCTTCAAAACATGCAGAATCATTGTAAGTAAAGGTGAAGTGGGAGTGAGAGTTTATCAAACCACACATCTACAACATCAGCACTCACTGATTTCCATAAACACTGGATAAACAGGGTCATTTCAATAAAACATAGCTGTGAATAAAGAAGAACAACTGTCATTAGACAAGACTAATGTCATGTTAGTGAGCTATAGTCAAAACACTGCATCAATCATTAACATGTTCTTTGTGATCATCAATAACCTCTCTCTCAAATTCTCTCTAGACACATGACGATAAGTTCACTTGGGATGTATCCAAATTGTATAATATTTTGAATATTTGAATACACTTGAATTGTTCTAAACGTGGGTACATATATATATATATTTATATATATACAAATGCCATTTCTGTTAAAATGGTTATTATACAGCAGGAAAAGGTCAATGCTGCCCTCTTGTGGTCATGGTTAAAATCATTTCTCGGTCCATGTATTTCTAATATTAACCCCACCACGTTTGGTTACAAAAGTAGATATGCAAAATTATCATTTCTAGAATCTAGTGAATAAATAATAATAATAAAAAAATATGTAAAACAATTTAAATTATAAATACACCCAACCTCACATACATGATTAAATCTTCATGATACAATCTTTTAGTTATTTTAATCTTTAAGTAGGCTATCTGACATTTGTCACTTCACTTCAACAAATAAATAAATAAATAAACAAAATAATAATTCACTTTTACAATTACTGTACAAAATAAGGTAAGTGCAATCAGATTCAGAAGATTGTCATTCATACAAAAAGTACAATGAAACTATGTGCAATTCTATTTCTGTCCAAAAATACGGTTTACAGCTAAAAGAATACTAATATAAATAAATAAATAAAAAGACCAATATGTGTGTTTGTGT